>JAFBJU010000355.1:203072-289002 GCA_016785305.1 Colistium nudipinnis | reverse complement strand
TACCCACTAAATGGTCCCTACTCGGGGGGTATTACTTTCCTAAAGTATTGGAACCCAAAGGTGGGGCTTGCAGCGCTGAACTTTTGTGATAGGAGTTTTGAATCCAATACGGATAGACAATCTAAATCACAAACTGCGAGGATGACACCGTTTGTAAATGACAGCAAACCTAGTTTGACACATGTACAACTACAATTGGTCTGCAGTACGATAATACAGAGTTATTATATTGACCCAACTGAATTATTAGTCTTGCTCTTAACTTAGTTAAACGTTTAATGATCTACTTCAAACAATTTCATGTGAAGAAACATATCATGACCATAAATGGTTAATCTAATGCAAACCCTTTTTAGAAATTAGAAAGCATTTAAATATAAAGTGAAACCAAGTGTTATATCTTACCATCTCCAAGTGCCAGGACAGCCTCCTCATTGCCCAGATTACGCAGGGCAAACATAGCACGGTAGCGCTCAAAGAGTGGCTCACACTCATTCAGCAGCACAGTGCGCAGCTCTGACACACTCTTGCTCACTGCTGGAGGGGCAGGGTCTACAGACAGGTAAGGGTTATTATCTGTGCTTCCATCCTCCAACTCTTTGTCTCCGCTGCTCTGCAGCCACTCCAAGCGGCGAACAGCCAACTGACATGTTTCTGCAACCTGCAGAGAGGGACGGCCAACATGACACTAGAATCTTGGACTGATGCAATAATTTGTGAACATCAATGAGATAAAAATAAATATTTTACATGCATTTTGATTTATCAGTTTGGCCCATATCCTATGTATCTACAACGATAAGTAGGGCAGGGTTTATATGTTATTACCTCAATGACAGGGTCCCGACTGTACTCTTTCAGTAGGTCGAGAACTGTAAAATCTCCCATTGCTCCCAGGGCCTCTCCTATAAAGACAGATACAGTCATGGTGACACACAAGGATCAAGTTGTCATGCAGTATAAATATTAGTATCATGTGTATTAGATTAGAATAAATACATGCATGTTACCGAAAACTGCAAAGAATTATATATCTGCACACATTATTATCAGAACGTGTTTATCTAAACATTGTTTTCAAATAAACACTGTCAACTACACTGTTGTCCTTGCATTATTTAGTGTAATGGGAAGCAGCTCAAAATAAAAGTTTAAACACCTCAACTTATTGTTGTCTACTGAATAATAAGGGCAAACATTTAATTTAACATTATTTTTCTTAAATAAGTTCCCATCATGGACACAAACCACCTGATCCAAAATGTTCAGCTAAATGGTACAGATAAGTTTTTGTTTGTTCAAAGAATCACAAGCATGTGCTAATATGAAGTTACGTGTGCTGCTGTAAAAACTTGGCAAATGAAAAATAAATTCATGTACAGTTCAATGTACATCTCAATGAATTAGAGTATTCAGGAAAAGTTAATTTATTTCAAGAATTCAATTCAAAAAGTAAAACTCATATTATATAGATTCATTCCACACATAGTGAACTATTTCAAGCCTTTTCGTCTTTTAATGTTGATGATTATGGCGTACAGCTAATGAAAATCTAAAATTCGGGTTCTCAGAAAATTTCAATATTCTGGAAAAAGTTCAATATTGTAGCCCCTGGTGTCTCACTGTAATCAGCTAATTAACCCAAAATACCTGCAAAGGTTTCCTGAGCGGTCTCTTAGTATTTTTCAGTAAGCTACAACCTGATGGGGTATACTGCTGACCTGACAGATGTCCAGAAGACAGTCATTGACATCCTCAACAAGAAGGGTAAGCTACAAAAGTTAATTTCTAAAGAAGGTGGCTGTGAAATATTTCACTGTGTGTAATGAATCTATATAATATTAGTTTTGCTTTTTGAATTGAATTCCAGATATAAATTAACTTTTCCTGAATATTGTAATTCATTGAGCTGCACCTGTATATACATATGTTGGTGTTGTAGAGGTACTGCATGCAGCCTGAACATGAATTAAGCATATGGTATATGTGTGTAGTCGAACTCTTCCCCCCATGTGAGGTGTGCATGTTTACCTGCTTCATGTCTAACCATTGGCTCCTGCTGTGTATCTTTGAGAACTGCGGTCAAAGCGGGTATGGCCTGTCTGTCCTGCATCTGTCCCAGGCAGTAGGCCAGCTCATGCTTGAGCAGGGCAGACTCATCAGTAAAGGCCTTACTGATCCAATTTATAGCTTCAGCACCTGGCACACATTTAACAGCTTTTATCAGTAAATTACATTACATTTTTTTTTATCTTTGATTTGTCATAACAACAGACCTCAGGAAATGTATTATCATACCACATTTACATTTTTTAACCACATGAGTGACTGGATGAGACAATAACAGTCTTGCAACGATAAAGGCCTCTGTCTGTGTCTGGCTTCCATGGCTGAATAGATCTCACAAGACAACAGAAGCAGACATCATACGTTGTCTGTTGTCATTCAAACACATTCATTGCAGACATATTCTCTATTCATGTGATTCAATGTTTCACAGCTGATCACAAATATATAGACTGGACTGCTCGACGCAACAACAATAAATGAATTCTCCTACATTAAATCATTAAATGTGAGACTATTATTAAATGTTTTTTCAAATGGTTTTTCAGTTCCTCCTCCAAGGACAAACACCCTCTGACTGACTTAATGTCATGCTTTTAGAAGAATGAACATATATGTAACAGATTTGTATCAATCTGTCTATTCTTAAAACTTAAGACCACTTAGTCAAAAAGTACCCGATCATTTGTCCATTGGTTGTTTATATATTTTCGAATTTTCAAGAGGTCTATTGGATGTGTAGACTTTTACCTCCCAGGTTCCTTAGGGTAAATAAGGCTCTGAACCGGCGGGTCAGGTTGAGTTTTGGGTCCACCAGAACCTGCCCTACTGCTGCCACCTGCTCAGTGCTGGCCATACTGCCACACAGGAGACAAAAGCTGTTTGAGTTAAGGCAAGACATAGACAGCAGACATGCACACAAACACTCTTTCAAGGGGTGCGTGCCATCAGAAACTACTAGATAAAATAAGGATGAACCCATGAAAACAAGTAGCACTCCTTGTTTGATGTATTTTGCTGACATATATTTAAAATGTTTCATGGTCATGGTCTGTCTCAAATTTATAGTTGCGCATATGAGAAATGCACTAAAATACAGACTGAAGGTGAAAACTTCTGCTATCAGGAAAAACAAACCCTTTCATTGTGTTGGCCTAATGACTGGGTTTTAAACCTGCTCCATCAGCTACTTACTGGATTTGTAATATAACAGTTTCTTCACTATAGTTTTAAATGATCATCCAGTCAAGTCAACACCAAAATTAACTGGAGAATATATTAAGCCAATTTAAGAGTTATTAGTCTAGGCTCACATTTTTCTGGACATAATTAAGTCTTGGCTTTAACTTAAACTTATATTTAGTAATTACTTCAATGCCTTGGTTCACATAACACGGCCATCAGCCACGTTTTAAGCTGGAGGGTGTCAGCCAGCCGTGGTTACAAAAAGCTGTCCCTGCTTAAGCTAAAGTTAGCTTACTTAATTAAAATGTAAGATTACAAGTCTGAACATTCACACAATTAATGGGAAACGAAGCGTACTTACCTTTACGATACAGGAGTAGTGGGACACAGCCCTGATAGCTGCAGCTACCGCACGAGCTACAGCACAACTTCCGCGTCGGCGTCGGCGTCGGCGTATTCTAATTCTTCTTCTGCTCAACGTACATATGCATTACCGCCAATACCTGGTCTGGAGTGGGTAACGAGAAAATATGCAGTAAATAGTGTTGACAAAAAGTCAGGCATGGTGTGGGGTCTGTAATTATTTTTTAGACATAAAATGAACACAAACCTAAAACGTATCTCTTCTCCTCAGCCACGGGTAGCGCTGTGGGTGTAGCACACAACTGTTTCTCCCTGGCACCGGCGCTGTAACTGAGTTTTAATTCTTCTGGTGTATGTCATAAACGTATGTCTTCCCCTCAGCCACGGGTGGCGCTGTGGGTGTAGCACACAACAGTTTGCTCTGGGCACAGGCGCTGTAGTTCAGTTTTAGTTCTTCCGGTTTACGTCATATTCCGAATGCAACTGGGTTTTTTTTATTCCCATTTCGAAATAATCTATTGAAATTCAAAACGAGCCGACTGGTTTCAGAACCATATACTGCAGTTCCGCGTGTTGACTGTAGCTCTGGCCGAACATGGATATCCCCAGTGCACCCGAAGGTAAGCAGTAACTGCTCATGTGGTCTATGTATGTGCTGACTGTTAGCACCCATGCTACCAGTAGTTCCTACTTAGTTGCCGCTCCATTTGGTCTTTGTACGAGTGCCAGTAATCTCAGTTTCTACTTGGAACGGTTTAAAGTGTTTCAAATAAGGTTTTTTATAGGCATGCCCACTAGCAATTCTAATGTGAGCATTGTATGGTATCATGTTGCTAGCAGGCTATTGTGTGTTATAAGTGTTTTTTTTTTGTTTTTTTTAACGACGAAAGTTATTTACGATGATCTTTTCTACTCATTTGCATTCAAATATGTTGCGAGTAGGGTTGCCAAAAGTCCCATATTGGCATCTAGTATATTGGGCTAAATTGCCCACAATGCTGTTGCACCGTGCACCGGACAACGCTTTTTGTCCCGTATTTGGTGGTGAGAAAGTTGGCAACCCCTGTTTGGAGTATTAACATTTCGACGAAGTCAGATTTTAAGTCAATAAGATAAGATAAGATAATCCTTTATTGTCCCCCAGTGGGGAAATTTGTAAACAACACTGGTTAAGAATAAAGTAAACTAAGACGAAGAAAAAGTACTGAAGAATACTGAAACAATATATACAGTGACCTGAGTATATGAAGTGGAAGAAGGGCTGTATGTAATGAAAGTAATATAAGCAGTGCAACTATTGAGAACAACAAAGAGCACCTCATGTGGTTTTAAATTTACAGTATGAATGGGATAGCTCATCCGGAGAAAGTGAAATTTACAGTACAACAAAATTAATGGAATTGAATTGGTACTATGTTACAGGTTAACAAAATATGTAGTTTTGACATCTAAATACTAATGGGAAATTATTAATTAACCCTACAGACATTGAAATTCACAGTATACAATGCTTAAATAAGAATTGAATTGAATGTGCATTATGTTACAAGTAAAAAATATATGCAGTTTTATGAAGTACAAGTGGAGTAAACTAACCATACAAAAAAAAAACACAATATTAGTTAAGTGGGGGAAAAAAATATGACGGACTGTGGCCTAGCCACTTTCACTCCCAGGCCCTAAAAAAAATATTATTTGAGTGTTCTAGCGACACCTTTTATAACAAAAGTAAATGTTAATAGCTGAATATTTGTCAACAAACACCTAAATGTATAAAAAGCTCAGATTACTGTAAGGTAGGGCCCACTTTGAATATCTGCTTGTTATTTATCACTTTTAGACAGTTCAGCAGTCACTGCTCTGACCTTTTTCTCCTTCGTGTTTCAGATCAAGAGCTGAGAAATGTGATTGACAAACTGGCCCAGTTTGTTTCTCGGAATGGGCCAGAGTTTGAAAAGATGACAATGGAGAAACAGAAGGACAACCCAAAGTTTTCCTTCCTCTTTGGTGGAGAATACTTCAGCTACTACAAGTGCAAGCTTGCCATGGCACAACAGCAAAGTATGTAAATGAAACTTCACAACTACAGAAGATTTGTCATTTATAGGCTGTGAAACGCAGATTGATCTGCAAGCACCTAATATCGGTTTTCAATATCAGCGTGCCGACTTATTGGTCGAACCTTAATAATTATACGTGTAAACATACTCACACTTTATTCTTCCTGGTTGAAGTTTTCCAGTTATAATTAATTCATTAATAACTATATTTAAATTGCATGTCTAGGTATGCTGGAGGCCATCTTTCAGTGATTAATTAATCACATGACCTGTGCTAATGAATATGAGTAATGAGTAAATAATTTATAATTTATGTGAGACGTAAATCTCATCTTCAGCCTGCTCCTGTTATTAATCACAGACTCTAATAATACATTTATCACTGTAAAATAAATCCAGTATATTGGTTAATCATGTGAGGATGAGCCCAAGTTCTAGTCTACTGGCTGTGATAAGCCTATACAATTTTTAATTTACAAGTCAGTATGACTACGTTTTTAGAGACCCTTAGATTTAGCCTCTGTAAGGCTCAGTGCAGGTCATGAGGGTAGTGTTTTTTCATACTGTACTGTTTGTCGAGAAAAATGCCCCTACTCATAGGTCAAGTTCTTCCAAGCTGTTGATTCGAGTGCAACAGCTTGAGTGCACTGGCGTCTTGTTTCTCATTCCTACAATTCATTTAATCACTCTTTATAACCTCACTGGTGTGTACACTAAATGCCACATGGACTCTAAAGCCCAGCTAGCACAGTGTTTTCCAGTCCATTTTCTATCAATGCACAAAAAAAAGCTAACATTGTGCTCCACCCAATTTTTCAGACCGTTAAAAGGCTTGGGAAAACCCCTCACATGCACACACCTTATTGAAATAGGATTGTGTAGTTATTTTAACATTTTCAATAAAATTGATAATCCTGTATTTTTCTCCAAAGTGTTCACCTCCATTTATTATGGGAATGTTAACTTTTTTTTACAGTGAGTGTTCTACAGTGAGTGAGACTGTTTCATCAAATACAGACAGTATTGGTTAAATTCTTATACATTTTGTAGTTATAAACTGTAGATTAAGGATTTGGTTTCCTTGGCAAATGCAAAATTACCAAAACATGATGACACTTCTATATTTAAGGACTGTATGTGATCAGTCTGATGTGAGCAGACAACTGAGTTAAGTAGAAACCAAACGATGTTCAATCACTGTCACATGTCTTTCATTGACACAATTTGCCACAAGATGGCTTTAGTCAGCCTGACTCACAACAGTCCTTTAAACTGTCATAGTGTTTCACTTCACATCTTATGAGTTCATGTTGTGGGTCATAATTACCTATTTAACATACTCACTCAGCCCCTCTTTCGAACATCTCTAAACTCCTTTCTGTCTAAGAGAAGACGCTTAGACAGAAAGGAACACAAATTACATCCTTGCTTATTTACATGCAGCACGGGTAGATGGAGCTTGGATCACAAGTGGTCACAAGAGACTAATTTAGGAAACATTTTAATGTCAGTTGTAAACAGTCATACTTGGAGCTGTCTACATGTGATTGGATCTCTCAGCTCCAATATAAAAGCAGGTCCGAACAGGACCATAAAGCGGCATTTCAAAGCAACATTTAAACATGATACCTTCATCTTAAATCAGTGTGGACAACTAAGGACATCTTTCACGTTGATCTGACAAATAGTCAATGTACTCTCTCTCTGTCGGTACTTCATATGTATTTGCATAGTTTTGACTCATAAGTCAATAAATGCCACTTGTTGTTTATCTAGAGGTAGTTGGAGTTTCTCACAGCAGCTACGGTTATTTTGTGGTCAGTAAATGATGGTTACATGATCACCAACCTCTGCAGTTCTTCTGTGACATATGTAATATAACTAAAATGCATTAAAGTTTGCTTTTCTTTACTTAGATCCCCCTACCCAGGATGGGGAGGAGTATAAATCTGAAGGTATTTATTTGAGGCAAGATTTGTCAGATAAATTCAAAAGATATCCAATTGGTAAAATACATTTAGTTTTTGCCTACATTTTGCTGGACATTTTCACACTAGGGCTTGAGAGCTTTTGTTTTTTTCTCTCGCATTTATCATGTTGGTATGTGGTTGTTTTTCTCGAGTTTGTCCTATACTTTCTGGTTTGAAGTTTTGACTGTGCTCACGGACACAAGGCGTGTTGAAGCTGCCAGGATATAAGCAGACAACTAGAGGGAGCCGTCCGTGAACTTGTTTTTAAGGCCTTGTTATTGAAGCTGCTTGCCTCTTGAATGCTCCTGCCTATGACCCTGGGCAGCTATATTGTTTGGGCCGCAGTATTTCAACAACATGTAAATGCTGGCTTCACTGCACTAGCATCTGTGTCAGCACCTCAGTTTTGTCTTGATCGAGTTTTTACCACCACAGTCTCAATCTTAGTTTCAAAAGTATGGAAACATACATTGTTTTTGGCAAATGTGCAGGAGGTGTGCTTTATATTTGTGCTGGAACTCGTGGTGTGTCCATCCTGAATGTAGATGTGGGAAAAATATACTGTTTACTCGCTTTGCTACCAAAAGGGCATCTGGTAGGGTAGGTTGAACAGATGCACATGCATGACTTCCATGCATCATACTGATGGTAGATCGTTGAGTAGCTGAACCAGAACATACGTTACCATACGTTAAAGCTGCATTAAAAGTGGACTAGATCAAGATGTATAAATTCAGCACTGATAAAAGTGATATGTGGTTTGAAAGATTTTTGACTGAAGTTGTCTATGCACAGCGGTGAACATTAGACGGAAGCGCAAAAATGTTAACACTTATCTGTTGGATCTCTTTTTTTCCTTTGCAGTATAATGCATCAGAAGTCTGTTTTCAATTGAATATACATTTTTAGACCATGTTATTTATATAGTGTGATTTCATTTTCACAACTTCTATAACGGGATGCAGGCACAATAATACATTTCACTGCATATTGTACCATGTATAATTGTGCACTTGACGGATGTAGGTTTTCATCATCAGTGTTCCAAGTAGACAGGCACGTTATTTTTTTATGTAGAATAGGGTTATTTGTAATGTGTTGAATGGGTTTATATTTTTTATGTTCTTAATTGACAGCTTTATTCAATGGCATTAAACTTTATAGTTGCTTGACACATATTTCCACTTCTTAGAAAGTTGATTCGAATTGCCACTGGGGTGTCATTTCAGTAACCACATTTTTCTGTTCTGGGTTAGGGTTAGAGTGATGATTTAGGTTATGATGATGCTGGCTGCATGCCTTTTTTTCCCTCTTCACTATTTTTAGCTTTGTGTCTGGACTTCTCATTTGCTTACTGTATGAATTATGTTACATCCTATTTGAACATTCGAAGTTACTTTCATTGAAAGAAACAATGCAATATCATTGTATACTGTATATGATTTATAGAATAAATATTTTTCTTTGGAACTCTGTGTAACACAGCGTCAGACATCAGCCCTGAAATCAAAGCTATGCTTTAGACGTTGAATTTTCACATTGCCTGTTGTGTTCCTGTCGCTGTTTTTACAGACATGTATAACCCAGGCGCCAAAGACGTAGTTGATATTGCTCCTCTGCATATGCCAATGATTGCTCCACCTGCCATCCCGCCGCCTGCTCCACCTGCTATTGATGAACTCATCCAGCAGAGTCAGTGGAATCTGCAGCAGCAGGAACAGCATCTGCACACGCTCAGACAGGTAAAGAGTAAGCAAGAAAGGAAAAAGCTGAGAAAATGCTACCGAGGACTCTCTCCCCCCAGAAATGATGTATTCATGCTTTACAGTATGTGCCCTCCCTTGTACTTTTGGAGAAGTCCTTTACCACTACATATACACTGCAGAAACATGTTTATGAACATTTATAGTACAAAAGCCCTTCTCTTCCCTTCTCTTCAAAATGGCCACGCTTAGCCTCTCTGTTTGAGCCCTGGATTATTTTCTTATAGCAAATATGCTGAGGTGAAGGAGACAACTCTTTCTACGGGGTAATTATTTTATTTCGGAAATAAATTCCGCTCCTGACAGCATTCTTCTAAAAGGTGAAGTTTTTAAAGTTTGTTGGAAACTATTTACGCTGAAAGTATATATTGCTGCTAGGGAAATGTTCATGTCACAGTCAGACTAACTGACAAAAACATTTTCAGGCATTAACAGTCAGTGATTCTACATGACTGAGGAGAGGCTGACGGCCCTTAACACTATTCGATTTGACTCGGTACATTTTGGAAATAATTAATACCGATGGATACTTTATTCACAAGCAGAGGCTTTCAGATTTTTTTTTTTAATTGAGTCAGTTAAATGGAAAAACAGAAAATGACAGCATAGGCTCAAGGAAACTCCCTTAAGGTTAGGGTAAGCAATGTTTGGAAAAGATGTTAAGTGTACCGTCTGCATATGCTGTTTATGTCCGTTTCCATGGAAACACATGCAGACATCCTCCATCCAATACTTCCAGTTACTATCTGGTCAAACCTCACTTCTGTTAGTTCCATGTTTTAGATCTTCTACTGTTTTGTCTCCTTTCTGCTAACTCCTGTTGCACTTAAGAAGGCAGGCTGAAGGAAAAAGATTATCTGATGCTTTTTTTTTTCTTCTCTTTTTCTCTTATATTGCAGGAGCAAGTGACTGCAGCAATAGCACTGGCTATGGAGCAGCAAACACAGAAACTGCTGCTGGAAACTCAATTGGACATAACAGAGTTTGACAACCTGTTGCAGCCCATCATAGACACATGCACTAAAGATGCTATTTCTGTAAGCCGGAATGGATGTTTCATTTATTTTAGATGCCTAAAATCATGGATGGAAAATCTGTATATATATCTCTCATGTTCCTTTTTCAGGCTGGTAAGAACTGGATGTTCAACAATGCTAAGACTCCACAGCACTGTGAACTGATGACATCACATCTCCGCAACCGCATCACCGCTGACGGAGCACATTTTGAGCTCCGCCTACATCTCATCTATTTAACTAATGATGTTCTTCATCACTGGTATGCAACCCTAAATACTTTTATAATAATAATAAAACCAGAACAATTTAATATTAATATTTTAATATTTTTTTAAATAATCAAAATATGAAATAAATGCAAATATTCTTTAGTTACAACATCTCTCATTGTAAACTTAATTTCTTTGGGATTTTGGACATACTTATTTAATTGGACTCTGGAGAAAATGAAATTATCACTTTTCATTTGCTTTCAAAATGATCAGTTAATTCATTGAAAACAGAAATTGACTAAGAGTCAACATTACTATTTGTTGAAGCCTTTGTTTGAGTTTGATAAGAATCTTGTATAAATGTTATTTGGGCAAAGAAAAAACAGTTAAGATTTAATTAAAATAATCTTAATGTGTTTTAATGTTTCCTCACAGCCAGCGGAAGCAGCAGAAAGATTTGTTGGCAGCATTACAGACAGTTGTTGTTCCTATCTACTGCACCAGCTTCCTTGCTGTAGAGGAAGAAAAGCAGCAGAAGATCACACGGGTTAAGACCTCCACTTACTTTATTGTACTGTAATTAGATAAGGTTGGCTTTGAATTAATGGGCTACAACTTTTTCAAAATATGACATTGCATATTTTTGTATAAAGTTTAAACATCTTATAATCACTGAAAAAAATACATGTTACTTGAACAATTTTTACAGTGAATTTGAGAACCATACACTTTAATTTTCTTCTACTTAAGTTAATGTATCCCCATCTACTTGCTACTCCCCAGTTGTTGCAGCTCTGGGAGAAGAATGGTTACTTTAATGATGAAACCATCCAGCAGCTCCAGAATCCAGCACTTGGCCTTGGCCAGTATCAGGTGAATGAAAGGACAAATTGCTTGACTTTCCTGCAGTCAAGTTGTATTTTTTCATGATTGAACTGTGCATAAAAATACAGTTTTTTATGTAAACGAAGGTGCTTATCAATATGCGTTATCAATGTAATCAAATTAATCATTTACATAAATTAATCAGTTAAACACCGCTTTTAGACAAGATCAGACAAGGTTTTGTTTTTATCTGAGCATCAGACAGGACATCTGATTCTTTGTTCACCTGTATAGACACCTTCAGTAACATGGCTATTCAAGGGAGAGTCACAACTTTTCTGCATTTTTTTCAAGACAGGGTAAATTCAGTCAGTTAGGACTTGTAGTCATATTCACCTCTGCATGGAAGCAGTACCACCACACAACTATATATATCTATATATAGATATATATGAACTATTCACATTTGAGGTCCATCGTTATTAAATATCATGTTCACAGAGCTGCAGAATCTTGCATACTCACATTTGAGATACTGTTTATAGAACCCTTTATTACCGGTAGTAGCATTTATTGAAGGATTCAACTGACGTTACTCAATTTTCTAAACATTAACAAAAACATTCCTGAACTAAACTTGTCCTTAGTGTGGCTATAGATTTGAATGAATAAATAGGAACCTCCGTAAGGATTTTTTCAATTGGACATAAAATACTTTTAAAATGAATACAGCGGAATAATAATGATCTCTGCCTGGCTTGTGTCATGGCCTGCGTTCACCAAAAGTGTGCTGGTAACAACCATGTGTGCAAACTTGTCTTTCTCTTCTATTTCAGGGGGGAAAAAGTGAGCCTTCACTGATTTCCATTCACTGATAACATAGTGCCAGCTTCAGTTGTTGCATACCCTTGTCCTCTCTCTCTCTACCAGGCATCTCTCATAACGGAATATGCTGCAGCGGTGCAGCCGATCCAGCTGGCCTTCCAGCAGCAGATCCAGTCTCTGAAGACCCAGCATGACGAGTTTGTTTCTAACCTGAAGCAGCAACAGCAGCAACCGCAGCCAACCCCTGCGGCACAATTAGCTACCCTCAATGAGCCCGAAAAGCCCCCACCTATGAACACGCAAGCTGGTGGGAAGACAGACATTTCGTATAACAATATGCACAGCCTGATAGATGCAACCACACTCATTATTTAAATGACAATTAAAGCAAGGGGTTAGGGTGCACAAATTAAGGTTATAGTCATACTGTACTTAAAAAAATATTTTTTGAGAAGAGAACAGTTGCAAAAAGCATCAGTTAATTTCTTCTTAAAAGGACATTTGTACAGGTTTGTGTTTTTTTTGTGTATTGTACAAGTTCCTTTTTTGCAGTCTAATGTGTCTGTGTGTGTGGTGTGCAGGAGATGTGAAGCCTGCCATGTCAGGTCCTCCTTCAGGGGAATTTGATGGAGCTACATCCAGATCACAGGACCCAAGTGGAGCCACAGATATCCCTTCTAACAAACCTGCGTGGTACGACCCCCAGCACATGGGCCCCTGGAACCCCAACCAGCCGGTAAAGATCTGTGTATGTTTGCATGTGTGTTTCAAACATTTGGCATCCTTTTCTGATTTCCTCTTTTCGAAGTGACGGACTCAACATACTCACTGGAGTGTTGTGGTTGTAGAGGGGTCAGGTTAATTAGTCTTGATGCTTGATTTCACTCCGTATGTACACGTATCCTCACTCATTCACTGATGAATTGAGAGTTATATCATGAGTAATATTTCAGATTTTATGTCAGCTTGCAGTCACTGTTGTCACCGTACTTACTTTCAATTATTATTTTTTTCTTATTTTCTCCGACAGTCGCACTTTTTCACACTTGAGTCTTTTTTTATTTCCTATTTGGGTCATTGAAATTGTTGGCTGTGTGACATCGTCTCCTCGGTTTATTTATGCACTAAATATGTTGGGAGAGGCTAAGAACTGTCACGTTAGTTGTGAACTTATCTCTAGTTGTGTCAGAAAAATGTTAGCAACTGGACAATAATATTAATAATATAATAATATATAATAAGTCATTATCAATGAGGAATTGGACAGTTTCAGACATGGCTTCCATGTTTAAATTATAATTTGATCATATTTAGTTTGCAGTTGATCATATCATATTTGTTTGCGTATAGTTTACATGTCTTTTTATCTCGGGAACATTACAAATTCAGATTCTAGAATAAATATGCGAAAAACAAGCCTCCCTGGCTTTCTTTGCTGCCAAAGTGTTTCTCTTTTGGTTCCTTTCATTTGTTCATATCACTTCTTAGAATAAGACTCTGCTCTGGAGAAATAACAATCTGTCCCAAAATACCCTCTTTTAATGTGTCCACTCAGTAGCAGTAGCAGCTAGAAGTACAGGTGGACATGATTTGTTAACCTTGACATCCATTATGAGTTGACCATGAGTTTAGTTGGTTAAACTTACTTGGTAAATGTGTGTGCCTCCTGACTTATGTTCTTCAACTGCAGCCTCCTTTTGACCCAAACCAGCCTCCTCCTCCTTGCCCTCCCTGGAACAGCCATGAAGGAATGTGGAACGAACAGAGGGATCCAGGAAACTGGAGTGGAGGTCCACCCAGAGAAGGAGGCCCCTGGAGTGGTCCAGGTGGGTCTGAACCAGGCCCTCCTTCTTGGAACTCGTATGACCAGCAGCCACCTTGGGGAAACCAGCCTGACCAACCTCCCTGGGGCCAGAGGGAGGCCCCTTTTCCTCCACGCATGCAGGTTTGCTTTATTTTTGTCTTTTAACTTCTTTTATTGTTTTCATTGCATCACCCACATTTATTTTTAATAACTACAGTTTGTCCTAATGTTAATTTGAATTACAACTTTCTTATCTGTTGTTGAAAGTATGCAATCAGCTATTTTACATTAAAAAAATTGAATTGGTTTACATTTTTACAGAGACCTCCCCACTTCAGAGGGCCCTTCCCCCCACACCAGCAGCCGCCTCCTTTTAACCAGCCCCCTCCTCCACCACACAATTTTGGACGTTTCCCACCACGTTTCATGCAGGATGATTTCCCTCCCAGACACCACTATGACAGGCCGCAATACACGCCACACCGCTTTGACTACTCTCAAGGAGAATATCCCGGAGGTGAGTGCAGAGGCACAATGTGACTGACTGGTATCCATGCTCCAATTAATCTCTAAAGCTGCCTGGTTATGAACAATATCCACCTCTGTTTCTCAGATATGCCAGGACCACCACCTCCTCCTCCTCCTCCTCCTCCTCCTCCCCACCACCATCCTAGCCAGAGGCTCCCTCCCCCAGGCATGGGGGCTGAGCATCCTCCATGGGGTGGTGGCCAGCATGCTGAATTTGGCCCGCCCCCACATGGCTTCAATGGCCATTCACCCCAAATGCGCCATCGACAGCATCCGGTTCAAGATGACCCAAGCCTGGTGCCAAATGTACCCTACTTTGACCTGCCAGCTGGTCTCATGGCTCCACTGGTCAAAGTAAGTCACCTTCTAATGTGAAGACATGAGCATGAAATAAATAAAATGTTTAGAATGTTTACACTTACAGTCATAGAGAAAATAATTAACAATGGTAGATCAAATACAATTGTATATGTATAGCCCATGTGTCTACAAATAACAATTTTCCTCGTGGGGCTTCACAATCTTTACAGAGTGCACTATCCTCTGCCATTACCCTTACAGCCCCCCACAGACTTACAATTGGCTCAGTAGACTCCTTTTCTTATGTAGTTATAGCAACATTTCTCCTTATCCTTCTTCTGCTGTCCATTGCTCAGCTTGAAGATTATGATTACAAACCTCTGGACCCTAAGGACATCCGACTGCCCCCACCCATGCCACCTAGTGATCGACTGCTTGCTGCTGTGGAAGCCTTTTACAGCCCTCCTTCCCATGATCGGCCTCGGAACAGGTACACACAAACCTTCACTCTATCAGCAAGACAAGTAGAGAGACATCAGAGTTAAAAGCACTTTTAAGTTGGTTACTGATTTAAGTTGACTGAAAGTAAGGGAACAAAAGAGAGATGTTTTGATGTTCTACTGTGGACAGCTGAAAACCTGATGGATAGAACACTGTTATCAGTGTTAACAGTATTGTTATTGCTACTAACCTACATGCTTGCTTTAAGTCTTTCCTTAAGAATTCTACACAGGCTTTTCACAGGAATTCCAAAATCCAAAGGCATTGAACTAGAATAAGCCGAACATTGTCTTCATTTGTCATTTGTCTCAAAAGAAAGTTCCACTTCATCTTTAGGGGAAACTTTCAGACTATCAGTGATAATCGGTGGTGGATTAAAAATGAGATCTTACCTAACTAATCAAAATCTTTGGGATATTTCTAAGAACAAAAAAAATAATAATAATAATAATAATAATAATAAATAAATAAAAAATATATATACAAGTTACATCTGGTACAAAATGAAAGTGACCCATCTCTGATCAGATGATGTCACATTTATTTTTGTGTTTAAGGCCTTAGTTGTACATTTGAAAAAATACAGGGACACCAAAAAGCATCTGCGTAGTACTTTCAATACCAGATTGATGTAGGTGGATGTTGTGGAGTTAACAGCTGGTTGTGGTTTGTTCCTTCACCAGCGAAGGCTGGGAACAGAACGGCCTGTATGAGTTCTTCAGGGCCAAGATGAGAGCCAGGAGGAAAAAGGGACAGGAGAAGCGCAACATGTGAGTCCCTTTGCTTTCAGGAGGCCTTCATCCTTTTAGGAAATGATTGTCACTTTGTGTGTGTGTGTGTGTATGATGGGATGAAGACATTCAAACCATATGGACATGTTTTTTTTTTCCCTGTGCCTGTCCATCCTTCGCCCCTGTATGCTTCACTCTTTCAAGTGTTCGTGGAGGCAGTCGGTCCAGGAGCCGCTCTAACAGCAGAGGGAGGTCTTCATCTCGCTCCAGTTCTCGCTCTTCAAAGTCCTCCAGGTCGCGGTCCCCTTCATCTCATTCCCGATCCCGCAGCCAATCACGCTCCTACTCACGATCCAGGTTTGCAATCACACATCTCGCACACACATCTGTGTTATCTTCAGATATGCCAGATAAAAATATGTAGATACAATTGTATTTAATTTAATTTTTATAAAAAATGTTTTTATAGAGTTGCATACAATGTAGAGTTTTGAGCACTTTACACTATCTTTGCTATACTTACAAGTGTCTGACAGAACAGACATGCTATTACAATTACTCTAACTGTCTAAACTTGAGTTTCACTAGTAACCCAAAAAGTATTCTTTAACCATTCAACTTTTCTACTGTGTTTCATGTAACTGAAGCTATTGGTTAATGTGCTGCCACACTGTGTCACATTTATTGCTTTCCATGCTCTCTGTTTGCAGTGTATTTAATTCCTCCAGCATTCCTCTTGCTACACACTGGCCTAAACAGTGGCCTTTTTTTTTTCTTCGTCATCATTTAAAGTGTTTCAAACTTGACATGAGAAAACCTGATTGTCTTTAGGTCCAGGAGTAGATCAAGGTCATCTCGGAGTCACTCCCGTTCCAGGTCCAGATCACGTTCACCCACCAAGAAGCGCCATGGCCAAAAATCACGTAGCTCCTCCCCTCCGTAAGTACTTACTGCTCTTAGGAGCTTTCATACACAACTTTTCTTTTTATGTTACAACCATGGCTGACCACCTCTTCTGCGTTTTATAGCTCCACATCAGCAGTGGGTGGTATTCCGCCCAAACCATCTGCAGATAACAGGCTAGGTGAAGAGAACAAAGGCCACCAGCTGCTTATGAAGATGGGTATGCAGTTTTTTTCTTCTTCTATAATTTAAGCAGCAAATTCCATTTCCAATGTAGAGTGATGCAATTATGCTTACTTTTGGGGACGTTTTCACGTCAAAATAAAATGAAATGACTCCTGCATGCAATGATTCCTTGTACTTTTTTTTTTGTTGTACTGTATTCTTTAGGCTGGAGTGGTTCGGGGGGTTTGGGGGCAAAAGAACAGGGCATCCAGGACCCCATTAAAGGAGGAGATATAAGGGATAAATGGGACCAGTACAAAGGTGTGGGTGTCTCATTAGATGACCCTTATGAGAACTATCGCAGGAACAAGAGCTACAACTTTGTCGCTCGCATGAAGGCACGAGAGGAAGGTAAAAACACAGAAATATGTTGACTGTAACTCACTTGCAATGACATTATTGTTATTATACAGAGCCAAGGAAAACACAATAGTTTAATATTTGTATTTTATATTGTGTATTTTATGTTCCATGTGGTGAAATTGTATTCACACACACACACAAACACTCTGTCTTCTACAACATTCCACTTTAGATCAAGACTTTTTATTTTTTATTATTGTCACATCTGAGTCTTTGGTTAATGTTTAATTTCTCTGCTTTGGAGAGTAATAACGATTTTATGAATTCAAATATCAGTTAGTAGTACTGATATTTCCATTCTACTTAAATGACAAAAATTCCTAAACAAAATCTATCTCTTTTTTCCTCTCTTGATTTAGTGAATCGGGAACCTCAGGAGGCGCCCCCAGCCGAATGATCAGATGAAACCCAGCAACCTCCCCATTTTTAAGTGGCCACTTCTACCAAGGATTTTAATTTAAGAGCTGTGAGATGTCCAACCACGATTTAACTACCCAAAAAACCCTTATATACTTAGACAGCTGAGTGATTAAAGAAAGTTCCACCACACATGTGAAATGCAAAGCCTTTTGGGTTTTGCTTGTTAGGAGAAAGCATCGGTGCAGATGGAGGACTAAGTATGAGAATGAGCCTTTGCAGAGACAATGGAACTACAGTCTAATTAACAAGATGGTTCATCACACAGCTCACATTTCTAGCATTTAAGATTAGATTTCTTTTTAGCTTGGTGAAGAAAGGAGACGACTGAAATGGTACCCCAACATTTAATGCATCTGCAGAAGATAAATGGAGATTTTAAGGGGAAAAAAGAGAATACATCCTCTTAAATGTATGCATATATGTCAACACATGCATAAACATGTCAAATTATTTAAATTTGGGGTTATACAGTTTTCATTCTTGAACTGAATGGTATACCAAATAAAAAGCCTTCAGTTTTATTAGGAAACGATTTTGGAAAGTTAAGATATTTTTTGAAAAAAATTATTTGAAAAATAGCAAAAAGTTTTTGTTCCATAAATTATGTCTAACCACTATCTAGATTTTACTATGGAAGAATTTTCTGCCTCTTGAGCAGACCTGATGAAAACTGATTGATATGATATGGTGGATTTGCCTATGTTTTGCAAATAAAACTGTTGATGTATATTCAGAGCAAGTGGGAACATTTGTTGTCATTTATGTGAACTAAGTGGTTAGGGCAAAATGTAACTTGAAGGTAATGGTTGCTTTTGGGGGAGGGTTTTCAATTCTTATTGTGCTTCTTTTTCATGTAATGTCTTCTTCTATAAAGATATGTATTTCTGTCATTTAGTTGTAGTTAAAAAATAAATCCCACAAAACAAAAAGTATGAAATCGGAAGTTTTTTTCTTTACAATAGAAACATAGATACCCCAAATATACCTGCTCTTTGATTACACATCAGTGTTGAAGCGGTGAACAGTTCATTTGCATCAAATTATTGAGTTATTTCCTCAGAATCTGTAAATTATAAATAAGGAATATAGATGTACACAATTAACGGTGTTGAAAACCAAAGAATAAATACTGACTGCAACATATTTGCTTACGGAAACAGCCTTGGCACCAGGGAACCTGTATTTGAACCTTCAATGTGGTGAGTTAAATGGTCAGCAGCTGCCTCATATTACTGCACATCACTATAGTTATACTAGAGATTTAGTTTATTCCAATATGGGGTATAGGTCACTACTTTTATCATTTATATAAAAGTGGGACAGGTGGCCTAGTGGTGAGGGAGACGGGCATTGGACCAGATGCCAGTTCGAGGCACAGTCGAGGCGGTCTCCCTCTGGAAGGATGCACGAACCCCTGCCAGAGGTGGGACTCCACCTCTAATGCCCTTGAGCAAGGCACTTACCCCATCTGTGGCCTTGCATGCGCCACAGAAGGGGTTAAATGCAGAAGACAAATTTCCCCTCACTTGTGTGTTTGCATGTGCATGTTGTGTGGGACGATGTGCAATTCTAATTCTAATTCTAATTATAGGTTGATAGGTTCCCTGTAATAAGTATGTATCTTAAGATGTAGTAAGTATTGGTAATTTTCCACTTGAGAAAGAAAAAACACAATTTGGAATACAGTTTAATATAGGGTGGTTTTTTATTATTGTATGGTTCTAAGTATTAAAGGAAGATGTTAGGGTAGGGTTAATGTTTCACGTATGTTCACAGAACAGGTTTGTTAAGTGTGGTAACTTCCATTGCAAAGCAGATGACACACAGCTGTAACTATCTTTGGAACCAGAAAAGAAATATGTAATTATTTACTTATGAACTCATACAAGATGTAAGTTATTTGACTGGGCCCAAAAAACAAATCATATAGTTACAGAAAATGAGAGTCCACTCTTGAGTCTGTTTCTGCTGGAGGTTTCTTCCCGTTAAGCCTCTCCACTAACACAGAGGGCTTGCTCAATGTGAAATCTGTTGTTTTTTTCTCTATATAAATGATGTGGGCTCTTGGCCTTACTGTAAAGTGCCTCAACTTCCTCGTTTATTAAAGAAAGAAAAAGTTATCCTGGGGATTTCTGTTGTGTGTTAAGTTTTTGGTAGATGAGTTAAAATCCAAATGTTAAGGGGTGTAACATTCTCTCGGTGATGTCATTCTGAAATTGCATTACATATATATGGAAGAACAAATAAAGCCATGGGAGGGCAGCATTGTAGAGCAAATGGTAATAGAAGTAGAGTGCTGTCAGTAGAAGTCACTCCCTGATATTTGTAATAAACACTGGAAGAATCAAAGGACCCCTGAAACAACAATAACTTAGGACTAACGCTTAGATTCAAACACCAGCATAGGTCACCAACAGCTTCTCCTCCAGGTGGTTTTTCCTGAGCACCCTCAGGAAGTGGAGTCGCTGCTGGGCTTTTTTCACCACCACAGTGGTGTTTGCGGACCAGGAGAGGTTGTCTGAGAACTGAACACCCAGGAACCGAAAAGAGTGGACCCTTTCCACGCAGACCCCGTCTATGAGGATGGGGGCTGGATCGGCCCTGCTCTTCCGGAAGTCGATTATGAGTTCTTTTGTTTTTGTGGTGTTCAGTGGGAGGTTATTTGTTGAACACCACTCTGCCAATTTTCTGACCTCATCTCTGTAGTCAGTCTCGTCTCCGCCTGAGATGAGCCCGATCACGGTGGTGTCGTCTGCAAACTTGATGATTGAGTTTGAGAGATGGGTCGGGGAACAGTCATGTGTGTAGAGAGTGTAGAGTAGGGGGCTCAATACACAACCTTGGGGGGAGCCAGTGTAGGTTACTGACTATTTGGTAACAGCTTAACACATGTGCACACAATGGAATAATAGACTAAAGGGCAAGGTAATGGAAGTGAGCTGCTGTGTGGCCATCTGTGTTAAAATAGAGACACATCGGTTTCGACGGACCCCAGACACCGCGAGTGGAATAAATGTTGAAATTTGCAGACGAGCCATTAGTATGTACATACAGCTCTGACTACTGTAATATAAAGGACCAATGAGAATGATTAAGGATCTATTAGAAGAATGAAATATAATATTGATAATGTTGTACTTTGTGTTTGTATTTCTGTGTAATCACATTCAACTCAGATATCTTTCGTTTTTGTTAGAATGAGCCTTTAGCGAAAACACAAACCAAAAGCCACAACTCAAATGCAAAAACCACAATAAAATACAAAAAAAAAGGTTTTAAGGGTGTCAGGTCAACTCCACCCCTTGAAAGTCATTGGCCTTTCAAATCAATGTGTTAAATTTGTAGTGCAATGCTACCTCAGACCAGCTGCCCTAGCAATAACAGGGAAACTGCATAACTCTGTACATCACAGACTCAAAGAAACTCCCTAACATTATTTATGATAAGTCTTTAATTTTCAACACTATTAATATCTGTAAATATAGACATTAAAATGAAAATGTGAACTGCATTTTGTTGAACCTTTCTCCACCTTCCTGCAGTAAAATCTCAAAAGTTGTGATCCACATATTAGGGGCCCCTGAAATAGATACCACTAAATCTTGCAGTACCCAAGAATATATCATTTGTGCAAGTCATGATATTGCCTCAGATGCACTTTAGCAATTTGGAGGCCATCCATGTATGTTGTCTATTATCCATCCTGCTGAATGTGTGATGGCCATGTTATAATGTGGTTAGGAGCAGACAGTTTGGGGCCTAGTCCTAGTCATTATCTGGGGCACTGCAGAGTCACAGTCTTTAATCAACAGGGGGAGACAGTGTGTGGGGGGCTGTTATAAGCTTGATTTGCATGACTAACTTTGCTGATGATTTTTAACTTCACCTGAACTTTGGAATGACTTTCACGTCGAATGTAAACAAAGATTGTGTCCGCATTGTCTTAATTTTTCGACCACAAATTACATCCTGTATTTGAATAAACAGCTCTCCTAAACAGTTTTAACAGCATCCTAACATTGTAACCATGGTCATTTGGTAGGCTGCACTTTCTGCTGCTGATAAATTGTGTTGTATTATTAATATCAATGAGAACAGAAGCACCTCTCAGTGTAACACAGTTCAACTGAATGCACACATTTTATCCTCCGAAATGATCGCACAGTACAGTCTGCGCCAAACGTGGAAATTCAGTTGAGTATTTTGGACTATTGTTTCTCCTGGGTTTATTCAACACAAAAAAGCTGTGTTCCAGCGGGTAGTAGAGTAACACAAATTGATCTCCAGTGTCTCCCAGTGTTTCCTGTATTTTCTTTTGTCTTTGTCCCCTCATCCTGTTTTCCGCTTGTGTTTGTGTGTGTGTGTGTGTGTGTGTGTGTGTGTGTGTGTGTGTGTGCGTGCACGCTCCCACACGTGTGTTTGTGTGTTTGTGTGAGTGTTTCATACAGTTACATGACAACTTGCCATGGCCATAGTGATTATGAAACAAACAAAAGAGGCAGTTCTCCACAGCAGTCATCTATTAACTATATTGCTTTATATCTAGTTTTACATTTGTTTTTCATTTTTATTTTAGTTGATTACATCTGGAAACTTCCAGTTCAACAAGATCCAAACAGAGCTTATGCCTCATACATCATAACCACTTGTAAATTTTGGTGGACCAAACTGCCTGCTGTCAACTTTGGTGCAACATTGTTGTTGTAAGTGGGACAAATATTGGACAAAACTACTACAAGATGATTAGTAGTAAAATTTAGAATAGCGTGTGTGGCCTTACTTTTTACGTGCTGACATGTTTGAGTGAGACATTTCGGTAAAGAGCACTGGATGACAGCTATATAATGGATAATTATATTGCTGTTGGTTTGCTATGAGTTTAATAATACATTCCAGAGTCAATTGTCGAAACTGAATCACAGTCCTCATTTTTAACCCCAAGCCAAGGATGCTGCTTTCAATTAGCCCAGGCATTTTCATCATCATGAACCAAGATCCACTTCTAACCCGGCCACACTCACCTCACAGGATCAACCTCAACTAATGGCACCTTGTAAAGACAGAGACGAGCGTGGAGGCGGGTGGCACGGAAACCACAGTTTTCCTAAAATAGCTGCAAGGACTTGGACCACTGGAGACATCATTAAAGAGACACTGCCATTAGCTGCTATGAGGCCTGCTATTACTGAGGGATCGCTTCTGATGAGGAGCCATTATGTGGCCTGAGGCAAGACCCCCAAGGTCCCTTTTAGTACCACACATTCCCAGCACACGCGCACACACGCAGGCATACGCACAACACAAGAAACCACAGAGACATAGCAGCTGAGTGGAGGGAGGCAGCTGTTATTAAAGGGAGTACATTGTTAAAGTGTGTATGCAGGGGTCTGAGTGGTTTTATCTGGAAACTGTGTGTGTGTGTGTGAGGGGGGGGGGGGGGGGGGGGGGCGGTTGGGGGGTATACATATTTACTTTGTGTGTTTCTGTCTAAATTTAGCTGTGGTGAACATCATATCAAAAGGACTATCTCTTACACACAAACACACACACACGCACACACCTACACACAAACACACTGTGAAGTAAAGGGAAATTGAGTTCAAACGGTCTAAGTGTAAAAGTGTGTGTGTGGTTATGTGTGTGATTTTACTGCTTCCTGATTAGAAGTCACACGAGAAGTCTTCTTTTTATCTCTTCATTCACCTCATGCTACTCAGCAGATGGTAATTGTTGCCATGTCCACAGCAATGTCTGTGCTTTTCACCATCAAGGAAATCCGTGTTCAAGCTCATATATTAGTATGTATAAGTAAGTAACTGCCCAAATAGTGGGAATTATAAGTTAGATTAAAAAATAAAAATTGCTTATCACCCAGTATATATGTAAATAGGGGTTATAGTTTTCAGTTGCATTTCTTTTTGAGAATTAGTCTTGTGTTATTGGGTGGGAGACATGGTTACAATGGTTAACACTCAATCTTCACAGCAAGAAGGTTCTCAGTGGAGTTTGCATGTTCTCTTCGTCCCACAGTCCAAAGGCATGCATACTGGGGTTAGGTCAACTGGAGACTCTAAATGACCCATATGTGTGAATGTGAGTGTGCATGGTTGTTTGTCTCTGTATGTTGGCCCAGTGATAGGCTGATGGCTGTCCTGCTGGAATTGGTTCCCCCCTCGGCCTCTAAGGGTAAACTAGAATATGGATGGATGGTTTTAGGCTAAGATAGGTGCAGTAAGTATTTTGTTGCCAGTGCAGTGATTAATCTGCCCCTATTTGGTTGTTTTAACTTTCTGTGGGTATTACACTTGTATTTTCTGTCATGACAATGCTGAGTCTTTTATGTGAAATATGTGCAAGTTCAGTCTCTGTAATCATGTTCTGTTGTATGGTAAAAGTCAACTCCACCAGTAAGAATGGAAACATGCAATGGAATAGCACAAACTGGTGCGCAAAAAGCAGAAGATACTCATACAACATTTGATTTATTTTTCAACAGAGCATTCCTCCTTCCTCCATTATACTCAAACAGCAGTGAGAGAGAACTTCATTGGTCCTGTCATGTTCTTTGTTATAGTGAGTGTGTACATGTATTTTCCCTCTGGTGTCCAGGCCCCTAATTTTCCAGAGCAAACTATCATCTGCCTCCATATGGAATGGATAAAAATATCAGCTAGTTTTAATTGATGCAGGTTTTATGGTGGGATGACATTTTTGCCAACTTTCTTGATGATGTCTCCATTGTGTGTCACTGCTAACGGCATGTTTTCAGCTTGAAGTCTATTTCTTGTCTATTCTCTGTTTCTCTTGTTCCGACCATTTAATGTTTTCGTAGTCACTGCATTTTGCTCAGATGCCTAGAATCATAATGAGGTTTAAATAATCACAAATAAGCTCAGGGCTGATAGGTCCAACAGTGTTATGTAGTTCAAACTGTGGTGTTTATTTGTATTTATTATGCTATTACTATGTTTTTTGTGCCTCTTGAATTCATCGCCCAACACTTTTGATTTTCCTAGAATAACAGTTAAAATTTACAAAGTTATAAAAAATAACAAACACATTTCTATTGTAATTGTTGATTTATTGCAACTTAATCATCACAGCTTTGTCAGCCATCCCTCTCGGTTATACGACATGAAGAAGTGAGAGAAGTAGAGGAAATAAACCCTGCTTGTGGGAAAGATGAAAAATCTTCGATTTTCAAATGTTCTGTTTCACTGGATAATTGTTTACATGTGTTCTGAAATGAAATGTAGACTTAAAGTTGTCCCCTTTAATTTTCATTATCGTTGCGGCCTCGCTGTGAAGCATACATTTCTATAAAAACATTTCTTTTAATTGAAAGACCTGAGGTAGTTTGTGTTTATATTTTCATAGACACAGATACTGACATTTGTTTTCAAATAGACCATATATTGGGAATTTCATTGAATTTTCAAATTATTTGCAGTAATTGTGGCAGTGGCGTGTGGTTAGGACGGTTAGGAAATGAATTAATAACATTTAAAGCATTGTGGCTAACCTGGTTCTGATCTCTCTTGCAGTAAGCTGGGTCCTGGGAGAAAGACAGACTGATCGCCCCACACTCCTCCAGAAATAGAGAGCGCTGTTTTTTTTTGTATTTTTCTATTATATACTATTTTTGAGTTGACAGATCCCCTGAAATCACTCCTCTAGAAACAGGGAAGTGTTAAACGGCTTTGATCTACTTTGGACTATTTTGAGTTTCTGGACATTAAAAACCGTTTTTTTTTTGCCACAAACCCTTTGCTTCATTCCCTTGTTCCTTCACATGAGCATGAACCTCTACAGTTATATCCACCCAGTCTCATAAATATTCATGGGACCGTTATAAAAATGTATCTATTGATTCGTTGCAACCATAACAGTCTGGGCTCAAAATGCATGGTCCCGGTTACGTATTAAAACAATGTATTTCTATGGGAAAACATTGTCGTTATTTTCATTTCAGACAATAGTTATCTGCAATTGATCTGACTTCATGTCGGTTTCATATCTAAGCTTCTCCTCTAAGCATCTTATACTGTGAAAAGATGTGGCTTTTGTTGAGTTTATATTTATGGATAAAATAAAATCCGGTCCACATGACTAATGAGAATTCTGACCGATGAAACGACTTGGAGAGTACAATCTGACTGTATATTAATGCACAGTAAACAAAACTCTGCGTGTGACCATGGTGACAATGCCAGGCGAGGGTTAAGCTGAGGGTTACTGTGCTTGCCTCTAGACACAAATGAAAAAAACATTGTTTCTAGTATAGCATCAATCAGCTCGAGTCTAATCTGATCTACTGTATGTTTACCATCGTGTGTTCATTCTAATGGTGACACACAGAACAAACGAGTCATCATATACAGTATGTTACCTCATGCCTTAAAGTAAAGTTGATGTAAATGGTTTTGGTTGCTGTTTGTTTGTCCAATGTTACTTTTGTGAAGTTTGGCCTATGTTCAAAAGTTTCTCAAAAGTGTTAACAGTCAGTTGTTGTGAGGGTGCTCTGTCGTAAACTAGTGACCGTTAGAAGGCGCACACGATGGTAAACACTGATCGTAAACCTGAAAAACACATGTGTGGCTCGTCTTTTTGCATCATGCAGGATATGAATGCGGGAAATGCATAAAGTGTGAACACATGCACCCAGGTATCTAAAAGACTGAAGAAATAATGTGCATTCCTAGCATCATGTCATTTTGTGACTATCAACAGATGATATAGGTGTGCTTCCTGAAGCCACATCTGGTTTAACACAAAATGTGACGTGAAGACTATTTGTACAGTGAAAGTGAGCTCTTTTTTTGAGCTGCTTGGCAGCGCAGTGGGTAAGGATGTTGGTAATAACACTTTTAGATCATGGGGATTGTAAGATCGTATCCCCTTTGTGACATTTTTTTAAATTTTGATGGACGGCAGCCTCCATGTTGTCTGTAGCGTGTATTAACAAGTCGGTCAGTGGACATAAATTGGTTATGTTTATGTGTTTCAGCGAAGTCTTCTTTATCTCACCACCGCACATAACAGACACACAGGCAGGCGCGGGGAAAATCACGAATCTGCAACCGTCAATCGACAACAACATCTGGAGCCGGAAATCCATCACCAAGTCATATGAAATCCAGTTAATGTGGAACACTGGGTCTATACTTCTTCCAAGCATAGCTAGGGATTCTCATAGCTAGTGTAGTGTGGGCTCAGGCCTTGACGCAGCTCTGTACTGCGTCAAGAATGGACTCGGTAGGGTGCCCCGAGTCGGGGAACAGAGTACATTAGACTCGATTGAACGCTCCGTGGATTTTAAGCTTTTACAAAATAAAAGCTTGCATGACGGTTGTCCCGTGCTCTGTGGCCAGCACAGCAAACAGTTTGGCTACAGAGCACGGGACAACCGTCATGCAAGCGCCCGGGGAGCAGATGTTGCGGGGGGTAAGGTGCCATGCTCAGGGGCACAAGGCGGAGTTTCTTTGTTGGACAGTACTGTCCCGGGCTTGTCCAGGTCGCGGTAGTTTGGTAGTTCTGTTGGAGTCAAACCGGCCACCTCTGTTTGAAAGACGGGTGCCCTCACAGCTCATCCCCTCCTCCCCATCATTTCATCGTATGGGTTAAATGCAGAGAGTGAAATTCCCCATTGTGTGTGTGTGTGCTTCATTGCATGTGCATGTTGGGGAGGAATAAACGTGTTCTTAATTCTTAAATGACGTTGCTTATGTCGTGTTATGTTTATGCTCCTGGACAAAATAAAATCTGGTCAATATGACTAATGAGACAAATGCAATGGACTGAGAAAGGAACAGCTTAGAGAGTACAATCTGACGGTATATTAATGCACGGTAAACAAAACTCTGCGTGTTACCATGGTGGCGACGCCAGCCAAGGGTTAGGGTGAGGGTTACTGTGCGTGCCTCTAGATATTGTGCTTTACAATGAAAAAAAAATTGATGTTTCTAGTACAGCAAACAATCAGCTAGACTGTACATCATCATCTGTACAACATAATTTGGAGCTGTCTGATTCCCTCTTTTTAATATTGCTCTAAGCACGTGCCGGCGTGCACACAGACTGCGATTTTATTCCCTTTATTTTGTACACACCAAGCTACACACGGAGAAAAACATACTTTGATAACAACCCTCAGAAAATGTTTCTTGTAAGTGTACTTGAAGATAGAGCCATGCTTTTATAAAATTTAAAATCCTGAGTTTTTCCTGTAAATCATTCTGATGCAGTAAGTGTCAAAGGATAGTCCCATGGGAGACTGTTGTGTTCTTATTTTGGAAGTAGAGTCGAAACAAGGATGAACCGGAAACTTCTCTCAATTAAAGGTTATTTATCAATAAGCTGTGATATGATCTGTAACACACACACACACACACACACTCAGCTGAGGGGTACCCTGTGCTACTGATAAGAGAGAGACAGGCAGTTACTGTCTCCTCCCTAACAGATCCCACAGAATAACACTGTTTCTTTGTGTTACAGTTGGTTTTAAGTCTTCCAGTTGGGGTGTTGTGTTGTTCTTTATTGGAGGTCTTAGTCCATGTCCATGCCCAATGTGGCTTTCTTGTCCTATCATTGTCCAGTATCCTGTGGACAATGTTCCTCCCAAATAGATGTCCTCAGGGCATAGTCCAAAGCTCCTTCCCTTCCTTTGCATGTGTAAATCAGTTCCCGTTGAATTTGTTTACTCAACTAAGTGGTAACCATTCCCGAAACCTATTGCATAAATTATGGCCCCCATAATGTCTGGTTTGTGAGACACCATAAATACTTTCATTGGAATGTAGGCAAGTTGGTGAATACTTCATTGATCATTTAGCAGGAAAACTATATAGTGAGTATATTAGTGATAGAAAGGTTTAAGAAGTATTCAAGATAAAAGTATAAACAGTATTCAACTATAAAGGTATAAAGGGCTATGCTTATTTGATTATAATAATTCCACAAGTCCCAGTGCAAATGCCTGAGAAGTGGATGAATGATATAGGAATGCTAACACAAGAAGGTGAGTTCTGCTTTGGCAGATGGGGACAAATAGCCCTGATTTTTAATAATGAATTTGCGTCCCTCTTAAGCCCTCCCTCTTAGTGCACATGATAAGATCTAGTAAAATAAGCACAGTGCATGTCTGCTAGAGTCTTTTGGTTTTCTATAATATACTGACGGTTAATTTGGAGGTCAGGCCTTGAATGGGGGGTGGATGGACGTTTATATTCACAAAAAGCTTGAGTAAACAAACATGTCGCTAAAGAAATATCTAATATCTAATATATTCGTTTTCTGGAACTAGACAGGTTGCTTTAAAACAAATATGAATATACTTTTATTCAAGTTCATTGGCAACAACTGGACTGTGATCCAGATATGGTATAATAATTAACCCCAACTCAGGGTGGACAGTCTTATGACTTATTCAAATCATCTAATTCAGCTAGCTTTAGCTTCAGAGGATAACTGCCAATTACTGTTTATAATGTGTCAGCTCTCATTCATTCATTTGACAACTACGTAGCTGGCTTGAAACAGCAAGTTTGTTTGTCCTTTTGAAAATGATATCAATCCAGTCTAGTGTTGGTCAAGTCAAGTGTAACACAGTGTAACACGCATCATGAATGACAAATAAGATAAAACATATTGACAGATAACATGACCAAAAAAAACAATGAACACAACGTACAATGTATAATTTAGAAGAATTCTAAATAATTGAGAAGGAGGATAAATATCTTAAATGATATGGATTACAGCACAAAAATAAATAAAAATAAAAATAAAAACATCTCCTAGAGCGTTTACTGTAAAATTGTTTCTGTTACGTTTTTTTATGTCTTAATGTATGTTTTCATTCCCCACACACAGTTCAGTTCTGTGTCCTTGCTGGGCTTGTGGATTTGAGTATACATAGTGCATGTGCTGAACACACAAAAAATACAAACGTCTTCACTTGGACTGAGGGGGAGAGTGGAGTATTTAGTTACTTAAATTAAAGACCTCCCATGAGGTTTTTCATTTGAAAAGCAACAAGCTACCAATTACCAGCAGCCTTCAGTCCTACCCATCTATTACCACATCCAGAGAAGAAGTGGGGTCCTCAGCTGTCTTCCTCTCCTCCCTTTTATGTTCTCTTGTTCCAAAGCCTTGTAGGAAACCAGAGGCAGTGTTTGATGGTTATAAGACAGGCAGTGGGTGAGCTGCGTTCCATTTTTCACCTGGACTGCGTCACGGCTACACTACAATCGGAAATATACAGACCAGTTGGCTACACTGTGGTACACAGCAGGTATATCAATGAACACAAGGCAGAAGTTTGTATAAAATTCTCTTGTACCACAGTCCACCAATGCAAGGGGTCTGTCTGAAACACATTTTTACTGGGAGTTGAATCTTTCTAGGAGTGGGAGCATTGGAAAAAGAGGCTGAGCTCAACAGTATTCCCACATCTACTGGCGAGCCTGCTCTTTCGGGCGACTGGAACAGGCAAAGATGAAGTATCCAACCCTCCCACAGTACAGGCACCCCCATGCACTGTTGCCGTTCAGATAACGTTAAATAGGCTCGACCAAGCTGCATGGGTTTTTCTACCGGAGTACAAGGGGAGGCAGAGGGGAAATAATTGGGAGTGACAATCCTCTTAAACGACAGAAAAGGGAGAGAAAGTGGAAAAGGAGACTGAATATTTCTCTCCTGGCTCCTCTCACAGAGGCAATTGTCCAAACGAGTGGATAAAGAAACAAATGAATCAAAACTACCCGGATCATCTCTGGAAGCCAATTCATTGTAAATTCTTTCATTCAAAGCATTAAAAAAGGTGACGGAAAATACAGAGTCTGTCCTAACGAGCGAAATTCCACAGAAGATATTAAGAAGCCGCCTCCAGGCATTGCCACGGTGATCAGACATCAAACACCTGTTTCAACTTGGTTGTGAATGCTTCATAATTGTTGGTAGCTGTAGCCGCCTCAGCCAAAGCTATATGGCATTTCACAACATTTCACAACCCCATTGGAACATAGTACAATTATCTTAATCAACCTGAAAACTCTTTCATCTTGTTGTTATAGACTTATTATTATTATTTTTTGTGTTTGGTAGTGGAAATTCATATCTTAATTGCCAAATTTCAAGGCACTCTTGCAAGTTGTTGGACTAGCATGCCAGGAACAATACATCATGCAGCCTGCAGAGGGGAAGGTTTTTAAGATAATGAACTGTACAACGTTTAAACATGTGAAAAAATTCAAAAAGCACATAAGCTTGTTCTAAACATAACAGGTCACATCAAACATAAGATCACTATGGTTAGTATTATTATAATAACAGGAAAAGCAGTTGTTGGTTGTAAGAATGTTAGAGAATATTAGAGTAGATGGCTACTCCTGAATTCTCAAGGCTAACAGGCATGGGTTGGTTCCTCCCCTTTTCTGAACTTTCATGCTCGTGTAAACCAAGATGTTGTGTGAGATTCTTAGGGCCTTTGCTGCCAGGGCAGGAATTAGCCATTTCATTGTATAACATTTTACTCTGATTTATTAGCTTTGCATTCACTGTGAAGCCTTTTGTTACCAGTATGGACGTTATGGGGTTTGAATTATTATTACATTACATCACTCACATTGCACTCTTGAGTTTATATAGTTTTTCTTTTATCAGACCAAAACCTTTCTGTATGCAGTATGCAGGTTCGTCTGTCACGCATGAGCAATGCTGCGTCTATGGAGTCTTTTGTACTGTGGTCAGAACAAGGAAAGCTTAAATATTAATTTTAAACACTATCATTTACCCAAAAGACTGTAATCAGCCATTTTTGCTAACACATGAACACTAGCACACCCACACACACACGAACACAAGCACACACATCACTGCCACTCTTTGTTTCCTGCAGGGCAATAACAGCTCTTACCACAGTTCAATAAATTATTAAAACATTTAGTAAATATAATCTAAGAGTATGTTATTTTTTAAAAGCCTGGATGACTGGAACTTTAAAAACTTAACTTTAAAACCTTTTAACTTTAAAAAGTTAACGTCCTGAGGCCTTGACATAGCAGAGAAACATAATTATTCTTTTGACTCACATAAAAACATAACCTGGGAAAGTATTTTTTCACATGTGATCTGTGCATGTGCAATCTAATTAGTTTGGTAACTACCCAGAGCTTATGACCAGAGTTGAGAGTCAGAACACAGATGGCTTGGTTAATCGAAAGCTTTGCCTTACAGCTCAGCTCTCTATTCATCACCATTGACTGATACAATGCCTGCATTACTGCTGATAACGCGTAAACCGACTGTTCTCACTCCATCTTTCCACATGTTTGACGTTGTGCCAAAAAATGTACACATCTTTCTCTTTTGATGGTCTGTAACAAGATCCACATTCCTAAATTGCCATCCCATAGACTGCATGTTCCATCGTGAGGCTCTTGTTGCTAAACAGATGGACGATGAACAACATCAGATACTACGGACGCGATACAAGTAGTGAATTTTGGGACACCGACTGTTCGCTATTTTGTGTAACGAGATGGCTGCAAAATTCGAGGGGTTACTGCTTTACCCACGTGCGCTGGCTTTCACTTGGGGTGGTGTTGAATCATGTACTAGAGCTGCGAAGGGAGATAGGTGAATTCCTCTCATCCGAAAACCATCAGCTGGCTGTCCGTTTTTCAGATGCCTCATGGCTTCTGAAACTTGCCTACATTTCCATCATCTGAATATAAGAGCATGCAGGGGCCTGACACATACATATTACATGTGCAAGACACAATACAGACATTTAAAAAGAAAATAGCCCTGTGGTCGACTAATCGGAAGGAGGGAGTGACAGGGATGTTCCAACAGCTTAGCAAGAGTTTCTGCTAAATATTTCAAAGACTATTTCCCTGTGCTGGAAGACATCTAGAATCAAAACTGGATAAGAAACCCATTTGCTCCAGGAGTAGGCGAGAGTCTGGAGCTTATGTTCTAGGAGAGACCCATAGACATGGAAAATGAATGGGAATTGAAAGTGAAATTTCAAGCTCATTCCAGGGTTCATGCGGGGCGGTTTTCACCAAGTCTTAGATTTAATAATCAGAATTGAAGGCATTAAAAAGTCTTAAATATGATCAACAAAATAAGACAGGTCTTCAATATTATTGATGAGGTCTTAAAAAATTGATTTGTAAGGTACTTCTGTGTTGCGATAACTTCTCTGTACGACGTTTAAATGTCGTTAAAAGAAACACTGGGGGTAAAAGCTTTGGAATCAGTCAGAGAAACATAAAATCCAAGTGAGAAATAAAGAACAAACGCCTGCAATCTCCTCGGGGTTCGGCAGTGCTTCGCGAGCATCAACGGAGTCCACCATAGCGTTAGCCAGTCATTCCGGCAACATCGGGGATAAAGCACCGCCGCACGACATTTGGGTAGAAAGAAGAAAGTATGAAGGAAAATTGTCCCATAACAGTCAATGGGACAATTTTCCTTACTACCATACCCACTTGCTTGCCATGAAATAGGTATTAAATTATATTCAAAGTGGTCTTAAAAACTTGTTGAACCCGGCTTTCACTCCCTCAGTACTGGCTGTATATCAAAAAATACTATCCAGCACTCATGTTAAGGCTGTACGTGACGTGACCCAAATGCACAAGAATCAGAGCGAGTGCAGTTCAAAAAGGTTTTTACTGAAGGTATTCAGTGGCATACAAAAAGTACACACAAGCACCAAAAACATACACTATCAAAAAACACTAACTTACCTAACATTAACTACAAAAATGCAACTGCCTGAATCTTACCTGATCTATGACAAAATACTCAATAAGGATGATGCCTATTGCAATGGATAAATGCTGGAAAGCTTGGCCCGAAAACACTAGACGATATGGCAACGAGACAGGGGAGACAAGGACTATATATACACATGAGGAACCAAATCACCAGGTGAACACAATTAGGGAGGAGCAAACAATCACACTGGTGGGAAAGGTACGTAAGGGAGGAAGTGCTCGCCTGACACATGAGAAAAGGCATGGCTAAACATTAAGTGACAACAACTGGCTGAGAGAGCTCTCAAATCCCTTCTTCCATTTGCCACCATACCTCTGTGAGTCTGGCTTTTCTACACTGAAGGTATGGAAAACAATGCACAGAGCACTTCCTATCTGGACACTGAAATGTGTCTGGCACTGACAAACCTAAAATCTAGGATTAATAAACTAGAGCCATCAACACAGTGTGTCTGTGGAGGTTCTCAGTCATCCAGGTCATGGTAATATCAAGTGCAATTCAAGTAGGCAACTGGACTGGTTGAAGATTTCTTGAAGACGTTTCACCTCTCATCCGAGAGGCTTCTTCAGTTCTAACTAGCTGCTGGAAAAGTTCAGGTATTTATCCTCTGCGAGATTAATAGCTAATCAGAGGATGAGTACCTAATTAGAGCACCATTGTGTCAAACTTGGAGGTCATTGGCCATCTGGCCCAGATTTGGGTTGTGGGTTACGCCTGAGTCTAGGTGTAAACGAGGGTCGTTGGTTTCACCTGAGCTATCCTTTGAGTTATTCTTCATGTTTACCTTCCTACCTAGGATATCAACACAGTGAAATTCCAAACAAAACACTGTGCATTATTACTGTTAATATTACAGTTAAATATTATGTATAAGAATATGCATTATTAAGACAGAGATACATTTCAAAAATGCGAAAGAAATGTGGTTACTGTTAATATTACTGTTGAATATTATATATAAGTTTATATATTATTAAGACATAAATAACTTTTATATGTGCCATCATAATTTACATATAAAAAAAGAAAATTGCAACAGGGGGCTCCCCCTAGAAGCTAATGCTATATGGGGTTGCTTGGCATGGCAAAGTTTGGGAACCCCTGGTCTAGCTGATTGGTTGCTATATTTGAAACTTTTTTTTTTTATTTCAATGTACAGCGCATTATTTACAGGCACGCACAGTTTCCTAACACTTGGCTGGCATCAGATTGTACTCTCCAAGTCGCACCTTTCTCAATCCGTTTCATTGGTCATCATTTTCATTTGTCATGTGGACCAGATTTTATTTTATCCAGGAGCATAAACATAACATAAGCAACATAATTTCACTGTATAGGTTGCTCAGAAGCCTAGATATGAAAGTACCATGAAGTCAGATCAATTGCAGATGAATATTGTCTTAAATAAAAATAAGGACAATGTAGATAACAAGCGATAAAACAGCGCGTGCAGATACTGGAATAACATGCGTCCCCATTGAAATACATTGGTTTTTAGGCCACAAATCAATAGATACATTTTTGTAACAGCACCATGAATATTCATGAGTCTGGGATAATGATTCACAAATCCAGCGTCTGCAGCTTCAACCAAAGTCGCACCAACAGCAGCGAGTCAGCACAGAGCCACTACTCTGATAGAGACGCAAGGAGTTTCAGGTTTCCTCCTGCATCGAAACAGAAGGGCCCCCATCAGGATTTGATCACCAGCTAACAACACCGCTCCACTCACACCTGACCCATCACTGGTGACCCCCAGTGATGGGTCTTCTCCCCTTCAGGTTTCTGGGAACTACAATTTTTCAAAACCTGAAGTGGCAATCAAACGCCATCATTATCCTCAACAAGGCCCAGCAGAGGATTGGGCAACTGACGAAACACTGGAGTTGCTCTATTCTACAATGCTGTCATTAAATATATATTGTGTACTCCTCAAGCGTTCAGGAAGCGGGCAGGGAACATTAAAAAAGATTCATCTCACCCCACAATCTATTGCAGCTCCTCCCCTTCGGCAGATGCGTGTGAAGTGTGAACAAAAAATAAGGAGTAGCTTTTTTCCCACTGCCATCACCCTCATGAACAGCTGATCTCTGCAAATAGTTTGTGTTTATGCATTTTTATTTTTCTTCTCGTGTGCTTCTGAACAGCTTATATATTCTACTTCTATGTATCTGTACATATCCTTCAATGTGTTAATTGTTTACATTTTTATATGCAGTCAAAACCTACAGGGGAAAAAAAAATGTGTATTTGTGAGCACATTTTATTTAAATAATTTAAAATAAAGTTAATCTACAGTTCAGCCATACTTGATTTCAGTTTTGCTTTTTATATTATTATTATATCTTTTCAGGAAAAAAACAATCCCTTCTAGCTCCTGTACAGAGAGAATTAGAAACATATGTACTTGGTTTCATGATGGCGGGATGGAAGGGAGTCAGCGAACCAATTTATTTACTTTGAGCTGTTATGATTAGGCACAAGCCAGCGTGCACTTTGTAGATGATTCCTCCTTTTTTAAATCAAAGGCCTGTTGCTGAAGAGGGGCAGAAGAAAGGGGCTATGGTTGAAAAGAGAAAGTAAACATAGATCAGCTTAATCACATCTACAAAATGACAAAAATAGACTCATACATAACCACACATACACACACAGTTCTTGAAATAGGATTGGTGGGGGGACCCCACATGTGGCACAAACACAGAATCTTTTATGCATTGTGTAGCAATGGGGTGTGGTAAGAGCGCCGGCTGCAGGTGAGAGAGGGGAGTGGTGGTTGGTGACCACACACAGCTGACCAGAATCAGCTAATCAACTCACTCAATTATAAAGCATGTGGTTAACCTGGTTGGCAGTAGGCTGAATCCTGGGAAGATGGTTGAGTGTTCGTGCCACACTCCTCAAAGAAACTGAGGAGTACTGATTGTGTTTTTGTTTGAGGACTGTGTGGAGCCTCGTGTTTTGTTTTGTTTGACATTATAGAACCGCTCGTTTTAATTTGCAGAGGCATTGACTGTGTAAGGAAATAAAGGTAAAAGAGGGAAGTCGCCGCCGGTTCACAGGGCTTCCCTTCAAGGACATCGGCCGCCCCTTCTCTTACGAGCAGCAGTTCTACGATGCAGCTAGGAGCTGGCTCCAGCCAAGGAAGCACTCCACAGAGGAAGTTGTTTGGCTGGTGACACTGGAGAGGTTAATTGCTGGTCTTCCCTCCACAATAGAGGATTGGGTCCAGTGCCGCCGCCCCGCTAACCTGGAGGCAGTAGTTGCCCTTGCGGAGGACCATCTACCCTTCCACGGCGGAGCCTGAGGGAGGAGTTCCGGCTGCCAGCAGTCACAGAAGACGGACCCATCCCGTCCCAGCCCAGAGGAGGAGAATTCCAGCTGCTCCCGTCTCACCACACACACCTACATACACACACACACACACACACGTGCAACAAACAGCGCAGCCCCAATTCCCCCGCAGCACTTTCCCTATTTCTCTCTCTTCCCAGAGTCCAGCCTCTGCCTCTGTCCGCACGGCACCACCGGGTGCTCCTCAAATGTCTGTCTCTTTTGCACACTTCCTCTTCCACTTTTCTTTCACACATTTGTTTGTTGTCCGTCACTAAAATCCTCAAAAGTGGAACAAATTAAATAAAATAAAACCGTTATAATACTCGCTAAACGTTGACTATTTTCACCATTGGAAAATGTGTAACATTTGTTGAAACCTACTTTGATCATCAACTGCTTCAGAAGTGGTCTACTTTTCAACCAGTATATGGCCCTGTTCCACAATATGTACCAGGGCCTTTATGTGACATTATGGCATGTCATTTATTGAGTGGATAAACATATTTTAAGGAGTGGCCTAAATTAACTAGATTTCCAAAACAATTTAACTAGAACTTTGGTGTCCTCAGTAAGTTGCTCAAAACATCAAGCATGCCTATTAGGTACAATCACAACGCTTACGTTAATAGAACGTCCTGAGCATTCCTCTCAAGTATAAAAATACAATGTGAAACCAGAGAGATTAAAAGGTGTGCAAACCTTTGGCTCCATCCATCATTTGCATTTAGAAACAAATGGCATGATTAAGCACTAAATATCATGTTTTTTTTAATTTGATTGTCTGTAATCTGCAAGACATTCCAACAAGTTGTTACTGTTGCATTTTGATGAGCTGAGATCTCCAGGAAGTAATGAAGACGTTTGTCAGGTTCCATTTCATTGCTTTGCTCTGGTGCACAACCATGCACATTTCCTGTAAGTCTACATTGAAACAGATGTCCCCCCCCCATTCGATGTAAACTTATTCCAGGATCCCGCAGTAAGTCTGCAAATGTCCTATTCTATCTGCAAAATCTATCTAACATCTATGTGTTTGTTTATTGCAGAAGAAGTAGGTAGTTGTGCGACTGCAGCATGCCACCAAATGTGTTTTTCTTATTCTTCTGTTGTTTATTGGCATTTGGCAAACAACCTTAAGGTGCATTACTGCCACATACTGATAATTCTTTATTCCTTTGTTAATTATGTTTCAGAGACAATGTTTGAAGTTTTCAACACACCCAGTAATGCAACAATGTATGTACTCTTTCAGCAGCATATGTCACTGGAGAGATGTGAAGAACCCATTCTTGACAGGTCAACAGTCAGCACTCCTTCTGTACAGAAAAACACATTCATGTCAGGCAAGCTGTGCTGCCATAGTCCTTTCTCAGGTTTACACCAGACGCTCTCCCCTATCCACCAGATGCACAAAAACAAATTCCCTTTTAATGCGACCTTTGTGGTTTGCATTTTTTGCATGCCCCTGTGTTAAACAAGAGAAAATACTATACACACATATGTATGGACATGTAGTACCTCTTGCAATAAACATGTGAATGCATAAAAGTGTATGCTTGCAGTGCAAACTAGTGCGTCTTGCATGTTCATAAATCTAGTAATGTATAACTATAATGCTTTGCTGGAGTCCAGTATCATAACATGTAACTATCTGACTACAAGTTTACATCACACAGTATGTTGGATGTACAATGATTGCACTGCAATGTGGTATTTGTGTGTTTTATGAGTCACGCCTCACACCAGACAGCAGGAGTGGGTTGGTAGTTGGCAGTAATGCCCTTCACAGACATACACACAGAGAGACCTCTAAGCCAGACACATGCATATCCTGTAATGGGAGAGTAAGCCATTCCAAACCACCGTATGTGGGCAGTGTTTAGACCTGTGGCAGCCGCATGCATTCCTCAACGGTGACACTGTAACGCGCATCTGGCTTGGGCATGCGCCACAATGGTTTTAGATAGGGATGTCATCATTCAAACAGCTTTTCAGTGGTTTAAGTGGCTAGCACCTTTTTGTGTTGAAATCCTCAAAGATATAATTTATGGTAGGTGTAAGTGGAAATGGATCAGATGCACAATGACACAGGCTTGTCTCCATACATGCACAGTGTAAAAACAACTACTTAGGCCTAAGTCAGTTCTGCAGATGTGTTGGGCTGTGTGGTCACATGATAACTTGCATACACTGGAGGAGAATGGCTGTCTCCTTCTGCATCATAAACGTTCTGTGAAAGAGCTCACCACACCTCACCCCCTCAGGAAGGACAGCCTGTGATAAGCAAGGATTGAAGGACAAGTAACATCTAGTGACCAGGGACAATGCCACAAAGTCCACCAGTTTCACAGCAGGGATCTCTCCAGCTCCAGTGCAAACACTGACCTCCCATTGGATGAGACACTGGGACCCCCAGCCCCGAGTGATGCATCTGTGACGTCACTCAGGTGAATAAAAACCTCCTTCCCCCACACTCTCTTCTTCACCTCTCTTCTAATCAAACTTCCAGGAACAGCTTCATGTTAAGGCCTCCAAGCTCATACCTCCAAGATCTCTCAACTGAGTCAGCCGTCCACATGGGACGCGCCGCAGCAAGCTACACTCTCCAAGGCCTGACCACCTGATCACTTCATGGTCTTCATGGATCACCACAGACAGTGTATAATTCAATGCCTGCAGCTTTAACCAAAGTCTGCCAGCTACAAGCATCAGGAGCACAGCAGGGAGTCTGCACCGAGCTGCTACTATTCCAGAGATGCACCGAAACAGCACAGCACGAACAGGCATCCGATCACCAGCTTAAAACAACACATCGCAAAGCAACTCATCCCTTTCCAAAGTACTTGTAACTAACTGGGCACAGGGCAGGTAGAATAGACTGCATGGCTTAAGCATTCCATGGTTTAACTGTGGTAAATGTTATGTGTATCAATCTGATTAGTTCACCTCAGAGTAAGTGTTCATACAGTTTCAGGATTGTAGTGATGTTAATGATGCTTCAGAAAGACACAAGGTCTTGCTTACTAATAACTCCTCTCACTTACCCCCACACCATTATCAAAGTAACTGTACCGTGACGGTTCGGGAGGAATACATAAACCGTCAAACCCCTAAGAAGAAGTATTCCCAATCTCTGTTATGGAAAGAACACGACAACATGAAGAGGTTGGCTACCTGGCCCCAGACTTCTGAAGTAGATCATTCGATTTTTTCTTTCCATAATGTATATAAATAGGGTTCCAGCAGTGGCGGGCAGTCAGGGCTAGCAAGGCCTTCAGTGCTGGCCTAAACATTATCAGAATTACTGAGTTACAATTGAATATATTTTTTCCCATTAATATGTGTTAAATGTTTTTCTCTTCATTTCATTGCATGTTTTTTCTACTCGCAGGGGCTGAAGGAGGAAAAGAAACTGATTGTGTCCTAGAATTATTACTGTATCATGCCAGTTTCCAGACAGACTTTTCAAGAAAAAGCCTGACCCTGTAAGGAAAGGAGGGCCAAGCCCGAAGTCCTTTTTGGAGTACTACAGAACAAAACATTTGATGTACAATTCTGTCAGGCAAGGGTGGAGGAGTTTTGTGACACCATTGAGCAAGAGAGGGGCCGACTTGGTCTACTAAGCAGGTGCGTGCATTTCAAGCGCCCTGAGCGCACAGAGGATCCCAGCCCAAAGAGACATTTGGGCTGCATACTTCCAACAACTCCACATCAATGTTCTGGACAATATTTTTTGCCAGATACAATATCGATTTAAAGACCACAAAAAATGTATGTTTCTCTCCCTCAATGACCCCCAGCATTTTCACGCATCCCGGAAAACATTCCCAAATACTGCATCTTCCAGCCCAAAGCAGAGTCAAGGAACTCTATTCGATCTGTCCGGGCTGAGAATAGAACTGATTGTTATGTATGCCGTGAATGCTTCCTACTGATGTCCTTGAGTTCCTTCAGTCAAAAAAAATGTGAAAGCATGGGGCAGCTGTACACATTGGCATGTCTGACGGTGATTTTACCAGTGACCAGTATGTACAATTAATAATAAGTGTTGGTGAGAAGCATACAGAGTGGTATTTAATTTTTGTTTTCATTTTATTAGGTTAATATTGATGTTACCAAGAGACAGTGTTTGATGTTACATGGAATGCGCTGCTCCCGTGTGTGTGTGTGGGGGGGGGGGCTACTGAAGGCCTAGGTGTGAAATTCATGGCCCGCTACACCTGCACCTGTTTAACAGCTAGAGTAGTAGGAGGTCAGGTGTACACAGAGATTAGCTTGGACAAATGGTAGTTATAAATAGAATAAGACTGCATTCTGGAGTGACAAGTGTTGGGATCTGTGGTCACATGATGATTATCTATGACTGAAGAAGCAGGACTATCTCGCCCTGCATCATAAAGTTCTTCCCACCCCCTGACTTCCAGAGGTGGGGGTCAGTCCCCCAGGAAGGCAGTGTGTGATAACAAGGACCAAAGACAAGAGGGAGATCTGGTGACAGAGGACATGCCACATAGTCCAACATTTTGTAGACATTTTGAACAAAGACACTTCCATTGGAAGAAACACCGGCCCCCAGCCCTGGTGAAGTGTCTGTGACATCACTCAGGTGATAAAAAGCCAAGGCTTCTTCCCCCTCGCTCTCTTCTCCACAACCTCTCCTCTGAAGATCCTCTCAGGATCAGCTTAAGGCTTAGGCCTGCAAGGCTTCTCCTCCAATACCCCTCGCCTGAGCAGACTGTCCACATGGGACGCGCCGCAGCGAGCTCTGCTCTCCAAGGCCTCTGACCACCGGACAATCCGCCACCGCGAACTCACCGATCAGAGCCTCCACCTCCAGGCCACTGCGACGCAAGCTCCTGTCCTCATGTTCCAGCAGCTGCAGCTTCAACCAAAGTCTGCCAGTAACAATCATCAGGAGCACAGCAGGGAGTCAGCGCCAAGGCGCTACTCCTCCAGAGACGCAAAGGAGCAACAAGGCCTTCTCCTGCACCGAAACAGCACAGCAACGACCGCAAGGGCGTTTGATCACCAGCTAACAGCAGCAACGCAACGCAACTCATCTCTTTTCAAAGGACTAGTGGGACATGGTTTAAGCATTCCAGGGTTTAACTGTGACAAATGAAATCGGTATCAATCTGATTATTTCACTTTGGAGTATGTGTCAATGTCTTACAATGTCAGGATTGTAGTAATGTTAATGATGCTTCAGAAAGACACAAGGTCTAGTATAGAAATAACTCCTCTTCCTTAAACATAAACCGTTATCAAAGTGGAGATTAATACCTCCTGAACTCCATTGTTCTCACACGTTCTCACACGAGGACGTGACAAAGCCACAAACACACACACACACACACACACATGCTTAGACATGAAACATTAGATTTGATTAAAACATCTTATGTTTTGCTAATAAATGTTTTGTTAATGCAATCTGATTTCTGATTAATATCGCACAAGAACGAGTATTCCCCTCCTCTGCTATGCAAATAACTCCTAAATCCTTCAAGAATAAGACTGATCAAATAACTGTAAAATCATTTTCCGCTTAATAAGCGGTGGGGCCCCAGAGGTAGAATGCTGACTTTATTTAAGCAGCAACAGTGCGCTATTACTTTGACTTCCTAAGTGGGATTAGTCAATTATATCCACACAACAAGACAATACATAACTTCTCATTGCTGACCTGCTGTAAATCATGAAGTCAAAACAGTTTGACATCCAGATGAACCTCTGTTGGCACCTTTCACCTGGTAAGTGTGTATTCTATTCCAGTTTGATACATGTGAGCTTTATCTTTGTCAAACCTTTAAACCATACAATTCAAACGGAGATGTTTGGTAGGTTTGGGATCTGAAGTGGCTCTGTTTAGGATGAACTGAGGAGCACCAAGGTGGGATGGTGCTGGGATCAAAGGGTCCATCTCTTATGTTTGGTCACAGTTTCCTGATAGAAATCACACAACAGTGCTTAAAGGTTATAATACTACTGTGGAGGCTCTGGCGTTCCTACCAAGTCACCGGTAGCTGTACACACCTGTTACAACTGCTCAGGAATGTGTTTGTTTTTCTGCTTTTTGGGCAACTACACTGAATATACAAGCAGTCCACTGACATAATACAGGCTTTTACATGAGACTGGTGCTGTAGACTAATTTTAATATACTCCTCCACCTTCTTCTGTTTATTCCTTCTGATTTTAGTTGCATTATCACCACTTCTTTACTTTTCTCTCTCTGCAAACAAAATTGTCTTTATTTTCCTATTATAACAGGCCTCAAATGATAACATTTCAATGAAATGTCATGCATAAGTCATGGTGTATACAGTCACATTAAGTGGACTCTTGGGGGACAGTTTTTCCTCACCCTTTTAAGTTTTAGGACAGAGGATGTCATAACCTCTACACACTGTGAAGTACTGTGAGAGAAATTGTTTGAATAGGAGCTATACAAATAAAGTTTGATTTAATTTGAACATTTTAGGTATTTAGTAATCGTGGTTAGAGTGAGTATCAGTGAATGTCAATGTAATGCCTGGTAGTCAAGGAGATAATATCTCGTCAGTCTAGTGTACTTATTTATTTATTTACATATCTTCAAGTATTAATTTCCACAAAGATGAGGTTCAAATTCACTTTAAATGTAGGCCCCTACTGTATTCAGGTGTTGCCCTTAGAAAGAAATCTATTCATGTAATAGTTTAGTTTATAATAATCCAAAACCATCAAAGTTAAAAGATGCAGAATTAATGCTGTCCGATCTCTAAGATTTAGGAATTACTGTGTTGCCTGTGGACTCTTTTGATTAATTATCACATAACATCATTATATATATATATATATATACTGTATGTATATGCCTGTCTGTCTGTCTGTCTGTCTGTGTGCGTGCGTGCGTGCGTGCGTGCGTGCGTGTGTGCGTGCATGTTCCCACAGCTGGTGAACATTCCCAGACAGCAGGTGAAGTGAAGAGAGAGTTAACAAAACAAACTCGGACCCTGACCAGTCTGATGACTGTGACTATGAACAGTGTACACATAAATACTAAAACACATATTTATTGAATACTTGAAAGGAAACAGTCCCCATTCAGATAGACATTCCTGGACATTATGAAAAATAATTAGACAGGAGACCTCCTTTAAACACTAGTCAGTATCTTTATTCTCTGTCTATTTCCACAGCAGGTCTGGGATAGAGTCTGACCCATGCAAGTTATTTTTCAGTTTCTCTGTGACCAATTAATACCAGTGTTAGATGTGATATGATGTGGGATGGGATAGTAAATCTGGATTCCTAATATTATTCTTACTATTTTCTTAGGACTCCAGCTGATCAGGACCTCTGCAGCAAGGCGCTCCCTAAAAGCATCTCACGTTGCCTCTCTTGGTACCACAACATCACCTACAGTCAGACTGCTGATATCCAGCACTCTTTGTCGACTTTGAAGTCTGCTGAGAAAATATTATCACTCTAACATTTGCTAATGATTCAATAGAGTACCCAAGTTGCCTCTGTTAGATGTAGTGGGAAATAGACCTCCTGACTGCTCCATCAGCTGAGGACCTCTGACCGGGTCCCCAGAATTGGTGGAAAGCTAAATAGGTTTCTAGTGTTATCATGCACCTTATATGAGCTTGTGAAATGGCATATATAATGATAGAGGTATGTGGGATAAGACTGCTTAAATCTATGATCAGGTGAGCTGGGTATTTTGGATTCCTTATTGCGTTCTTCCTTACAACCGCATTCCTTCAGTAGTAGTTCCCATGATCTGCAGCATATTTGTCTAACAGTACTCTCCCATGGGCTCCAGCAGCTCTTGCCAACAGAGCCGGTAGCGTTACAACTCATCTGTTGTCTACATAGCGAACGTACCTGTGGCTTAGTCAGAATTGCTCCATTGTTATGTCTGTCACTAAGATCATTGCAATCATAGTTATTACAAAATTATTGTGTACCCAGTGTAAACAATCATGAAATGCTATTGTGATACTATTTTTTTTTGCAGTGTTCCAATAGTCAAGTTGATGACTTCACATGTGAAATGACATGAAAATTATAAAATCCTTATGTCTCTTCAGGGTCTCAGAGAGTGTGAGGTGGAAGTCAGAGTAGCAATGAGGCTTGGTCAGACAAACAGTAAAAATATTTTGATGTTTTAGAGTTGTATTGACAGCTACTCTCCACACAGCAGTTGCCCCACAACAGAAGTTGGAATTTTATCCCAACCTGAGCGACCTAGTCCAGTCTATCCCTGCTCATGTAATGCTTCTACTGGGCAGGGACTTCAATGCTCACGTAGAGGGTCATTCCTCCTAACGCACCTCATCCAACGCCAGTGTAGAACAGTTGCTCAATTTTATCCACCTCAACAACCTAATTATCTGCAATACATCCTTCCTACTAAAAAGAAACACTGGGCCTGGAAATCACCAAGACTGCCAGGTGTTCAAATCTTCTAAAACTGCGACCCTCGCAAAGTGTCAACATAGATTAGAGAGAGGTGGCCAAGTGGTGAGGAAGACAGGCCTCAAAGTTTACCCCAAAAGTTTCTTCCCGTAAGCAAATGTTCTGGAGAGAAGTTAGTGATGATCCAAACCTAGCATCAACCATTGACAATTCTATAGAGGTTTTAACAGTCTGGATAAATCCCAGAAAACCTACATCACATTCATAGAAAAACGCAATCAAATATGCAATGAAAAGCTCCCAGCAAATAAACTACACCACCTTGCCACGGTAAAAAAAGTCAAATATAGTCAAAATTTCTCTGCAAGAAATGTTCCAGTGCATGATAATCTTTAGCCTTTTCTCATAGTCAATAATCAACAGTTTTGACCTGTATGTATTCAGTGATTGTTTGAGACCTGTCTTTAACTTACATGTGCGGTGGTTTTGACAGACAACCTCATGGTGATGAAATCACGGTTTTATTACTTTTTTTTATCAGAGCATAGCAACAGTTCAGAAATGACTGCTGGTTAACATGTGACCAAGAAGTCATATTTCTGTTGTGTGACAACAGAGGTGAGCTGGGGAAGAGATGCAAACAAATAAAGGGTTACAAGGAAGAAAACCGACACGATGCACAGCTAATTTAAAATTGGTAAAGAAGCTGCAAACTTTGGAGATGTAATAAGTCAAATAAATGCTGCGTGACATCTGAGTGGTTAGGGTCATATCTCAGATGTTATGGAGAGAATGTGACAGATTTGGCTCATTGGATCCTGGGAGAGGATAGGTGGGGATCAGCTGTCTAGACTGCAGCCACAGTGCATTCCTGTAAGACACACACCTACAAACACACACACTCACACACACACACAGTTAAGCAGCAGCCCAACAGACACTCATAAACGGCTCCGGATCTCTTTAATACACGTCTGTTCATAATTCATGCTTTACAACTTTTCATCACAGGTGGGGTGGAGTTACTGTTCGCAGGTTATTGTTTAAGTTTCAGTTTTATTTTGTAAGTCTTTGTTTTATAGGTTTCAGATGTATTAAACTTAAAATGTTGCAGTCTTAAACACATAGTTACACACACCAGATGGAACCCTTTTTTGAAGTAATAGAACATGTTTGTGCGTGTATGCATGTGCGTATGTGTGTGAGAGAGGTGTTTCTCACTAATCATTTGTAACTTGTAGCAGTTGAAAATTTGTGGTAGACTGTTGAAATTGTGTTATCTCATAGATAACTGAAGACATTAGGCACATTTTGCATTCATGATCATATTCAGGATGTGGTGTTGACATTTTATTTGTATTCCTGTATTTTTGCTTTTACTGATGGATTAAGTTTTGGCGCAACTCCTATTTACATCTCATTAAGTATGATAACTTTCATATGCAAATGTAAATGGCTGCTGCTAGCTCAGGTAGAGCCTGCGAGGGTGGAGCGGGAATCGATTGGCCGAATGAACCCCACCTCTGAGCTCGGCTGGCATGTCCCAGCCGCAGACTCCCTCGAGGGGCCGGCGAGGCACACCGTTTGCGCAGATGCAGACGGGGGACCGCACCTATGTCTAGCATTTACTTACTTAGAAAGTGATGTGCATGGACAATGTAGACAAACATTTGAAAATAGAATAAAGCTTGAGTACCTTTATAACTTGTGCATAATGACCTCACACACTTGCAAGTTAATCACAAATGGGACACGTCGCTGCTAAAGGCACATATTGTATTTGTTCTTATATTTTCCATTTATTTGGAACCTTGGGGAGCGCATGCCGGGGGTGTAAGGTGCCATGCTCAGGGGCAGTCTCTTGGTTGGACAGTCCCGGTATTTTGATTGGTTCAGTGGGACTTGAACCAGTGATCTTTTGCTTTAGAGGGGGGTGCCCTCACAGTCAGTCTACCGCTTCCAACAGAACTCACAGTTCATTTAATGTATACTTGCTTACATGATGTGACATCTTTCAATTGGCCAAAGTTGTATTAAAGAACATAGTTATTCAGATTCTTCACCTCCACAGACAGGTGCCTGCCTACAATGGCCAAAACGGCTCGGCACGAATACAAAAGCCTTCAGGTTGTGGCAGAGATGGGTGTATGACAGGTGCATGACCCACTCACGACATGCACAATAATTCATGGTCTGCCTGTTATTATGTTTGTTTTTACCCAATCACGAGCTTAAAACCCCGGTCCGGCTCTCGACATTCCTATCACCCTCTAGGTCTCCTGCTCTCCTGTACCTCTGTACTCATCGACGCTTCTGCCTCCCGTGCTCCCAGTGCTCCACCCTGCTCACATGTGGTAGGGGTAAAAGCCACAGCTGAGCTACTTATCAGTATCTGATTAGTCTTGTTTTTCTGAAGACAGCATACACACACACTACTTTGCTTCTATTAACGCTCTTCTTTATTTCTTTCTTTGTCCCGCTCCACAAAATACTGATACGGCTTCACCATGTTTGTGTGTGCGGCACATTGTTGAAATATCAACATGGTTTGGTTGCCTTGTTATTGTAAAACTACACTGATAACAGCCACTTACTCTTGGCTCTGTGATCATATATCTGGTTTGCATAAATGCTTCTTTCAGAGCAGTCTAATGGAGCTTCATGTGGCTGTGCTGATCAGTGATCAACATGAATAAAGATTTACCTCCACTCTAATCGTCCCTCAGTTTCCTTTTGATTTTGAAGGTAGTGATCAGTAGGGGTCATTGTGGAAAACATATTTCATGATTCTTGTTTAATGAATAAATGAAATGAATATCACTAACACGCTCAAGTGACAAGAACATGACCAAGTTACTAAACACAGGCAGATGGAGAAGCTGTGTCTGATTAAGGATTCTTGAACCAGATCCTGATTAGGAAGAAAGCGATGACCCTATCTGTGACCAACAGCCATACATTTATAGTATAAACATGGGAAAGGAGACATTCCTAAAAAGTGATTGATTGGGTTCATCATTATGTATAGGAAGACAACATACAAGCTGGGAGTACTTACATGTACATCATAAGAAAAACAGATTCCAACTAAAGATGGACATGTATTTACATTAACTGATGGTAGACGGAGTCTAGGTGAAAATGAGGGTCATTGGACTCAGCCGTTCATCTACATCTGAAGGACAGTGGACACTCATTTGAGGATGAAAATGTTCACATTCTGGCCAGAGAAGACAGATTGTTTGAAAGAGGAGTAAAAGAAGCCATCTTTGCTAGAACAGAAAAACCATCACTGAACAGAGGTGGAGGTTTAAGACACCATCTCTCAGCCACTTACAATGCTGTCCTTCACTCTCTCCCTAGGAAAGTAAACAAGAACAACAACTCAAAGGATATCTCTTTACACCTAGACTCAGGCGAAACCCATAACCCGAATCTGGGCCAGATGGCCAATGACCTCCAAGATTGACACAATGGTCCTCTAATTAGGTACTCAGCCTCTGATTAGCTATTAATCTCGCAGAGGATAATTACCTGAACTTTTCCAGCAGCTAGTTAGAACTGAAGAAGCCTCTCGGATGAGAGGTGAAACGTCTTCAACCAGCCAAGTTGCCTACTTGAATCGCACTTGATATTACCATGACCTGGATGACTGAGAACCTTCACAGACAATGCAGTAGTATGAACAAAAGTGCAGTAACACTTGTACATCTCAACTTAAACATTAAATAATGTAATCAAATGAAATATAAAACCAGCACATACTGAGCAATAGCAAATTAGTATAAATCTGTGTGTTTCCCCTGAACAGGTACCATACACATATTTATTTTATCATGGAGCCGCATAAACAGTCTAAGTTCGGTAGCAAGTTTCCCTGTTAGAGTGGTGGTTCTCAACTGGTGGGTCGTTTGGAGTGGCGGTCTAACGGTGTTAAAATCAGGTGAAGTGGTCGAGCAGAAAAGAAAGTACATAGCTGGGATTTACTGTGACATTAAGTCTGTGAAGTCCATGTTTCCTCTGGATTTCCTGACAGTAAATCTGAGACAACAAAAGACAAAAAAAACTTAAGTGATGCAGGTTGAGTAGTGACACAATGACAACATTAACTGCACCATCCATTCCTCCGACTTCACGTAGAAATGCACTCCACTCTGATTCTTCTTCCTGTTCATGTGAGCGCTGCAGCAGTCTTAGGCCTCGCTCCCAAATGCCCGCATTGCTTGAGATGCAAGTGACTGATCAACCAACCAATGCTGATCAACATGCCGCTCCTGTGACACATGGTCTGTATGCGTATTCAGGAGGGTGAGGGTCTTGGGTGCTTCAAGGGGCGGTAACCCTCGGACGCCATGGTGGACACCAGGGGTCAGGGAAGCTGTCCGACTGAAGAAGGAGTCCTTTCGGGATAGGTTATCCCAGGGGACTCCGGAATAAGTTGCAAAGTACCGACAGGCCTGAAGGGCTGCGGCTTCTGCCGTGTCAGAAGCAAAACAGTGGGTGTGGGAGAAGTTTGGGGAAACCATGGAGAACGACTTTTGCTTGGCACCAAAGTGTTTCTGGAAAACAATCCGACATCTCAGGAGGGGGAAGCGGGAAAACATCCAATCTGTGTACAGTAAGGATGGGACGCTGTTGACATCAACTGAAGATGTAATCAGGCATTGGAAAGAACACTTTGAGGAACTCCTGAATCCGACCAACACGCCCTCTAGTGTTGAGGTAGAGCTGGAGGATGATGGGGAATCATTGTCAATTTCCCTGGTGGAAGTCGCTGAGGTGGTCAAAAAACTCCTCAGTGGAAAAGCCCCGGGGAGTGATGAGATTCGCCCAGAAATGCTGAAGGCTCTGGGTGTGGAGGGGCTGTCTTGGGTGACACGCCTCTTCAATATTGTGTGGAAGTCTGGGGTGGTGCCTATGGAGTGGCAGACTGGGGTGGTGGTTCCTCTGTTCAAAAAGGGGGACCAGAGAGTGTGTTCCAATTACAGCGGTATCACACTACTCAGCCTCCCTGGTAGAGTCTACGCCAAGGTGCTGGAAAGGAGGGTTTGGGTGATAGTTGAACCTCAGATTGAAGAGGAACAATGTGGATTCCGTCCTGGTAATGGCACAATGACAACATTAACTGCACTTATCCATTCCTCCGACTTTACGTAGAAATGCACTCCACTCTGATTCTTCTTCCTGTTCATGTGAGCGCTGCAGCAGTCTTAGGCCTCGCTCCCAAATGCCCTCATTGGTTGAGACGCAAGTGACTGATCAACCAACCAATGCTGATCAACATGCCCCTCCTGTGACACATGGTCTGTATGTGTATTCAGAGCCAGTTAATGCGTTCACACGATAACGCGTTAACGTGCCCAGCACTAATAAATATAGTTAATTTTGTCATTGTGTAACTACTCACCCTGGATCACTGAAAGTTTTATCTCGCTGACTGTGCCATTTGTGTAAAAGCAAGATCTCAAGTGCATGATGTCATCACAATGTGAGTAAAATCAATCTATGTAAACAACATACGTATAGCCTGTAAGATAAGTGGCTGTCTCTCTGTCTCTGGATGAGAGAACAAAGGGTAAGATGCATGTATATTGGGAGATTGCATGGACATGAAAAAGGAACTTTGGAATGAGAGGCAGTCTAATGCAGTATTAGTCTTGGTCATATGAAGAGATTTGTTAGAAACGTATGAAACAACAGAGGGGAAGGCTCGTAATCTGCAATAGGTTTCAACCTTTCCAAAGTGCTTTCATCCAAATCATAGGAGCGGGTGCAAAGAGTTTTCCCTCCCTATCTAATTACAACAGATGAAATACTTATGTGTTATCTGATACTCTGGACCTTTACCACAGTTGTCAACAAGGTAAGACTTAAACATTTTGGAAAATATGCTTATGTAGGCTGACATACTTCCAAAAACAACCTACTGTTTTATTTGAATGTTCTCTTTCTCTCTCAAGACGAGACTTAGTTATTTATTTCCTGAAAAAAGGCCACATTAGAAACAGTGCATTTGTCTGGCACTATTTTCAAAGGTGGATTATTTGACACTCTAGCAGGACAGTGTGTGTGGGAGTTAATGCAAACCAGAGTTCATGTTAAGCTCAATAAATAAGAATTCAGTCTCATGTTAGTATTCATAAAGAATATCCCTATTGCAACTCTGTTACATCAAAACATTGACATTGACTGGATAGTTTGTAATCTATTCAGATTCCATGAATTGAGTATAAACCCAAATAATGTCTCATTTGAATGGGAAAATATTCATACATTCAAAATGTAGGGACGTGGCAGCTTATGTTACCACATAAACCACTTAACACAAAATGCAAATTGTTGTTTGCTCATATACAAAAGCACCAGTGATTTAAAAGGCTGGGATGACTACCATGTGACCTCATTAATGTGAGCCTGCTGTAGGGTTAGCCATCTTTGCCATCATTGATTCTTCTTCTCCAATCTCTTTCAAACAACCACTGATCTCCTTTCATAATCCGACAAAGTTACTAGTACCAAATCTCAGTAACTCAGAACCAAAGCAAACTCTGACTGTGTCTGTGTTTTGTGCAGTTCCCTTTGTCGGATCTCTCCCTGTGTTTCTTTATCAGATCCTGCTCTCTGCTGCCATTACCACACCTAAAGTTAAAAAGTTATAATACAATAATAAAAGTAAAAGTCCTTACAGCAAATCAACCTTAATATAATTCACCAAAAGGTTCCTTTCAGTGATTCAGTAAAAATCTCCATTTGGATGTGGACGTTACTGAGAAGCTAGCACAACATGGATAGTACCAATGGATCCCTTAGCTTTAGTTAAACATAATACAAGCACATGTTGATTTGTTTCAAAACTGAGCCAGCCAGAAAGAAAATTAATCTAAAAACAGCAAGCCAACATAAGCACTGATACAAAATAGCTATGACAAAACCACCTTTTGATATGGCATCTATTGCACTTCTCGCCATCCTTAGAGAGGGATCAGAGTCACACTGTACAGATTGTTAAGCCCTATGAAGCAAATAGTTTTTGTGAATATGGGCTATATAGATAAAAGTTGATTTGAATTATACAACATATTAATATCTGTTTCATCATGTTTATGTCACCAAGGCCTGTCTTGATATAGTGTAGTTTGGTGCATTTGACAATTTGCACTTATTTAGCCCAAATACAGAGATTTTACTTTATTTGAGACTTATTAAATGCAGAGGGGAGAGCTTTGAACATATAGGCATGGGCACATGTATTTGTGACGCACAACACCAATATGTAATCATATATGAAAATGCTCTGCCCACAGTGACACATTGCAGTAAGCCCACCCCCGTGACGTGTGTGTTGCAGGAATCCCCTCTCGTGCTCCGGTTTACATCTTTAGCCAGCCATTAGCTGTGGTCTGGCAGCAGGGCCCTGTGACATTTCTTTCTTGTCAGAGCTGTTGCGCCATAACATGCTGAGCTGTGGATTTACTGCCAGAGACTCTTTGTAGGCCAGCCAAGCTAATGGAGAGGAGGCCAGTGCTGGAAAATACCCTGCGTTCTGCTGAAAGGGCCTCCTTGGAAACGCCTGTGACTCTCAAGGGATTGGAGAAGCCGAGAGGGCGCCCAGCCCAGCTCATGTTGCGCCATGTGTCTGTGTAGAAAGTGTTGCTAAGTTTATACATGTTATGAATGTGTGTGTGGTGCCTGAGAGAGGATGTGAGCTTGGGAGAGAAATTAAGTATGTGTCAAACTCCTCTCTGTGTTTGGGCCTTGCTCCCCCTGGCAACAGTGAATACATGTATACTTTTTTTCAAATAAGTCAGTATGTCTTCTTCACATGCTGGGTAGGAGCTGTGTGTGTGTGTGTGTGTGTGTGTGTGTGTGTGTGTGTCTGTGTGTGTGTGTGTGTTTGTAGGTGTGTGTGTGTGTGTGTGTGGGTGTGTGTTTACAGTGTGGTAAGCCTTCCTTCATGTCACACGCAGGCACAGCAGTGAGCTCATGTGGAGCTGATTTGATGACTCTCCCTCAGGAATGATGACAGGAATGAAGGCAATGAACATGATGAAATGATGATGGCTTCACAGGGCACGGCCAGTGAAATCACTCAGCGCCGCAGTTGAAGTGATGAGCAGCAGTAGTTTCCAGAATCAAGACACAATTCTCTATGCCTGAATCAGTGTCCACGAAAGATCCTGCCTATTCCCTATGTCCACAATTTTACCAAACTAATATTTAGGATAGTCCAAACAAATGTAGATCTTCAATATGAATGGCAATTAATCTTATAATTGTTCCATAAGAAATATGAACATTCCCCTAGAATAATTTTGGATCATTGTAACACAAGGTTCTATTTACAGAAATAATTGAATGCATAAAAATAGGCTGTGTGACTTATGGCACGTAATGAAAACATGATCATGATTCATTGATGCACTTCCTTTGTCTTCAGTGGATGGCATATTGAAATGTTTATGCACCCAGTTCAGTGTCCTGTGGCCATGTGAACGGTACACAGAGATCGAGGGAGAGGAAATGACATGACTTTATGAGAACAAATTAATTTTCCTTAGTTCCCCTCCTGTTATCAGTGAAACCCACTCTTAAATAAGAAATTACATTTTGTGTGCAACAGCAACAAACACAAGTGATTTCACTTAAGTGTACATTTTGTTTTCTATTGAGCAGCAAAACAACTTGCGTCACAGTTACATCAATATAGAACTTTAAACTTTGTTAGGGATCAGATCAAATGAGTTTACTTTTATACTTTTTAAAATAATTATAATCTTTAGCCACTGTAAAAGTGTCACTAGCTGATGTACAGAACACAAGGGAAAGGCCAGAGAGTGAACTTTGTACAATTCATCAGTATTTTATTTACAAAGGTGATAAAGGCTTTTGGTTTGGTTTACATATAAGATACTAACATCTATCTATACAGTGTCCTTACTTTCTACTACCAGACCACCAAAAAAAGTAAAGAAAATCATGAATGATTTTGACCCTGTAAAAACAGGGTGGTGCCCTGTATTGTATTCATATTTTTGACAAACATTCATTAATAATCATAAAATAATTAAATATTATTTTGAATAATTTGCTAATCATAAATTTGCCCTACCTTATCCAACAATTTGTACAGTGGACCTTTGTTTTGGTTGAATTCATTAATGTAATGCTTTGTACACATTGTCACCAAATAAATGTTTTTCAAATGTACAGTATATATTATCACGCAAATAATCTTTTTGATGGTGAATGATGTGATAATCATAATTTTGGGAGGACAGGGCTCATTTCATCAGTATCATAAAATACGTTTTGTTACAATATCTGCCCACTCAGTATTTCAGGTGTAGCATCTGCTTGTAGTGTTGTTGTTTGTCCTTCCTTACTAGTTGAAGACACATTTGGTTTATTATACACACTTTTTCCTGTGCCGTAGTGAGATATCTAGTTCCAGTCCACAGGATGGGGGAATCCTGCGGCCTTCAGAGTCTGCAGGAAAAGGTTGGTCCTCTTTCACACAGGGAGCTAAGGGATGCAGCTGCGGAGTACAAGTGGAGGCACACAAAACCACAGCTGTGTTGTGGATAAGCATAATTTACCAGGGGTAGGTCTTGTATAACTGTTGCTGTCTGACACACAATGTGAGAAGACCAACAATCACAAAAATGTGTGAAAAAAATCCACACCCAGAATGTATCACCTACTTTAAAAGTGTTTATATTGCGCTGATGGATCTAAACTTAATGTTAAACATACACTGTTAACAGTGCATAAGGGGTGTAACTGTTAATGCATTCGTCCCAAGCCTTGACGGTTCGGACGTCAAAGTTCGGTGCAGGCAGTCATACGACAAATAGCCTGAGCGGGGTAAAAAGTCGGTCACTCTTGGCAGAATTCATCACACTCACATCAGGGTGGCGCAATTGCGCCTAAACGCAGTTTGTCTACCAGCATTAAACAACAAATGTAGAAGAAAATGCAACAGAATGCAAGAAAAAGAAAAGTGAGTATGGCTAGTTCAAATAAACAGGAGCTAGAAGACCCACCCCCTACATTAAAATCTGCTGGGTGGGTGACTGGCACATCTGGGTGATAACGGCTCCGGTGACCGGAGCCAGGCGGAAAGCAAACACCAGTGCAACAAATCATCCCTGCTGTTTTTAACAAGCCTGTTGATACATGAGTTTCTGAGATGTTTCAGTCATCCAAATGAGGAGTACTTCCCCCAAAAGGAGGCCGATCCAAGTTTGGTGGGGCCAAAAACGAAGCGGACGAGTTCATAACAAATCAAGTTGTTGACATTCTGCTGTGCTCATCTCGCAGGTTAGCTAACGTTAGCTCACCAACAAGCCCAAGAATGCAGTCCGTACAACCTGAGGAGAATGTCTGGACTTCAGCCGTCGTGGTCCGAGGTTGTGGTCCCTGACCGCAATAGCTGCCCGGACAGGTCTGCTTCACCAACTCGCCTGAGCCTATACAACTGGTACGGGACCCTGTCCGATGATCCGGTCCACCCAGCTGATGATCCCGCATCCCAGACTCATCCGGATCTGCACCCTGAAACCTCTGCGCCAGTGACCAACAGTGCTTCCGTGTCCTCTGTGGACCCAACTTCGCATCCCACATCCCGTCTGACGACCTCCTCCTATTGTCGTAAACTCCTAAAAGAGGCCGTGTTGAGATGCTCGGGAAGTTTTCCTGGCTCTGAGACGGCGATGGAATCCTCACAGCCCTGCTGTCACTACCTCACCCCATCAGTCTCCTGATCGGTCACCCAATCTTCTACCACTGTCATCTCCTCATCCCCTCTTCTCCCCAACAACACTCATAGTTGGGGACTCCATAACCAGAACTATCCAATTCTTCAACACAGCCACACAGAGCTTCCCTGGAGCCACTGTCCCGGTCATCCTGGATAAACTCCCGGGGCTGCTGGAAACACTCCCATCCTCTGTCTGCCGAGTAATTGTGTGCGCGGGGTCTAATGATACAGCCCGTCAGCAGTCTGAGCTGACAAAAAGTGATTTTCATGACCTTTTTAATCTTTCACGGAGAAAGTCCTTTTTTATCTCCGGTCCTATCTTCACGCTGCCCCGTGGAACAGGGCGTTTCAGCAGGATCCTCAGCCTCAACACCTTGCTCCAATCAGCCTGCGGAGCTGAGAACTTATGTTTTATTGACAATTTTAATCTTTTTTGGAACCGTTCCGCCTTCTTTGGCACTGATGAAGTTCACCCTAGCAGACTGGGTAGCCGCATGCTAGCGGCTCACATAGAGCATGCTGTTCAGACCTGACTATTTACATTTCAAACTCGTACACCCCCTTCTCCTTCTGCTGTCACATCTCAAGCCACCATATCCACTGCTAGCCCCCCATACTGTCATCAAATGGCATTAACCCCTTCACTGCTTCATCTGCCTGTTCAGACTTGAAACTTGTAACAGCCCGGACTTCTGTACCTATAAATACTAGACACCTGCCGGCTGGCTGCAACCGCAACAACTTAATCCATATACCAGTAAAATCTCTTAATCACATAAAACCCGACATACATGTAAAAATGGCACTCCTGAATGTAAGGTCACTCACAAATAAGAGCTTTTTAATCAATCATTTTATTTCTGAAAACAATTTGCACTTTATGTTGCAACTCTCCTGGAAACCTGTCCTCCAAATTATTCATTTCTCCAGTCCATAAGGCACAACAAAAGAGGGGGTGGTATAGCTGGAATTGCAGTGCGGTTGATTTAGGGGAATTTTATATTTTTTGAATATCTGGCCATTGTCCCTGAATGAAATATAGTTATTGTGACAATATACAAACCACCGCAACAATCGCCAGTATTCCTATCAGAAATTTCAGAGCCTCTGTCCATCATGCTCACAACGTATGACTGAATGCTCCTCGTAGGTGACTTTAATATCCATATCAATAATGACTGATGCAAAGGCCTTGGACTTCACGAACATCATAGACAGCCTCGGACTAACACAGCATGTTACCAAAGCCACCCATCAACATGGTAATGTACTGGACCTTGTAATTTCATGTGGAATGCAAATCAACAATGTTTCTGTCACCGATATTAATGTATCCAACCATTACTTTATTCTTTTTGCTACCCTACTTAATATTTCTAACAGCACAAAGGGACTAAAAGTCCAAAAACGGTATATAGACGCCACATCTGAGCAGAAATTTACTGAAATTACAGAGTCTCGATCTATGTAATTCACAAACTTCATTGAATGAAATGGTTGACGCCTTAAACGACAACCCAAGAAACACATTGGACAGACTGGCCCCCGAAGCCAAAAGTGACGGAACATCACCATGGAGGAAGAATACTGTACGCAAGCTGAAGAGACTGTGAAGAGCAGCTGAACGAGCATGGAAGAAATCAAAACTGGAGATTCATCGGAGTATTCTACAGGATCGCATCTCTGACTACAACCTTGTCATTTGAGCTGAAAGACGAGCCCACTTCTCAAAAATAATTGCTGAGAATAGTGGCAACTCCAGGGTATTGTTCTCCACAACTGATACCCTATTGACCCAGACTTGGTCCTTCTAAACGCATCATCTGTTATACAATGTGAAGAGTTTGCTAACTTTTTCAACAACAAAATAACAGCTATCAGATCTGGCATTATCAGTAACAACAGCAACCCTCATGGTCCACCTTTCAATAAGCTAGGGACCCTGATTTTGCACTATCACTGACGCTGAACTCAAAATTGTGAAACAGAGTAAGTCGTCAACCTGCTGCCTCGACCCCATCCCCACACGATTTCTCAAAAATGTCTTAAATATTGTCTCTCCGCCTTTTCTTAAAATAATCAACACCTCACTTGTGACAGGTCAATTTCCCCAAGCTTTTAAAACAGCTGTTGTTAAACTGTGGATATGCTGGATCAGGGAGGCAATCTTGGTAAACAATTTTAAACGGTAGCTAAAAACACACTTTTTTAACTTGGCTTTTAATTAGAATTAATTGGGTGCGGACTTTCGGCTTTGGTTTGTGGGTCTTTGCATTCGAGTCGGATGGGCAGTGTAGGGATTGCTGCTGTTTCTGTGTGTGCCGCCCTCCTTTTGAGGGGCCGGGAGTGGCTGGGTGGACTGGCGGCTGCGAATGGAATGGTGGCTTTTGATGCTTGGTTCCGGGTGGTTTTTGTGGTCGGTGGCGGCCTCGGGTACGGATCCCGTGGGCATCGCTGGACACCAGGTTGTGTCCCTGGTGGAACTCTGCCGGGCCTCTACTGCGGCTGTCTTCGCTTCATGCTTGTTCGGGGCGTTTTCCCTTTTGTCTTGTCTCCAGTGGATGGGGTTCTAGCTCGACTTGATTAGGCTTAGGTGGCAGACTCTGTCCCTGCATGCCATTTTAATGTCCTGCGTTCGAGGGCTCTTTGGTGAGTGCTTTGGGTCTGTACTGTGAGTTTGGCTAAATGGGAGAAGACGGTATTACCCAGAACACTTCAGGATTCATCCTGCGGATTTCATCAGCAGTCAGCTAGGGGAACTGGTTGCACTGGCAGCCATGTATGCCCACATCAATGGAACTACCGTCACCATGCTTCCCTGATGAGGTGAATGTTTTGGAAGGGAGCAGTTCTTTCCTTCTCCATGCTCTTCCCTTCCCATCATTCTCTAACAACCTGATCTTTGTGTCAGATGTTTAGGAGAGTTGTTCCGTAGCTCTACGGGCTTTCTTAGATGTTTACTGGGCAGCTCTTGTCTGGTCTTCCTGGTTTGCAGTTGCGGTGGAGGCCTGGCGAAGCATTGCCGGGGGCCGAGCCCCTGTGTCTGGTGATGCCTGCTTCGGGCCGTCACTGACTGCCGGATGACTTGCGGTTGGGGGTTGAAGGTGGCCGTTTGGTTTGTGGCTGTTGGTTTGTCCGGTTGCTCTTGGTCTCTTGGAGGTGGGGGGCCCATGTGGAGGGGGTTGTGGTTCCTGCGCCGTTTGTCTGGTTTGGGTGTGGATGCCCTCAGGTTGGAGCTGGGGGTCTGCGCCTGAGGCACATATTGGCTGTTCTGATTCAGGTTGGCTGTGGTAGTGTGCAGGGATGGGGTTGTGGAGGTTGTGTCGGTGTCTGGATGTGTATGGACCTAATTTTAACTATATATATATAGAGATAGATAGATAGATAGATTTTGTTTTTATAACTTTATATTTGCTTTTTCCTTTGTTCTGATATATTTTATACTCTGCACAAAGTTTTATCTCCTGTATAAATTGTCGAAGCACTTTGAGCTACATCCTATGTATGAAAAGTGCTATACAAATGAAGCTTATTATTATATTATTACTAAAAACCTGTTGTATGCAATGTGATACATGTCTTCAGCCCCCTGGTGCTTTATCTGTGTACTGCAGGCAGTAAAGTGCTTTTGAAAGCCAATACCAAAATGTCTACTTTCATGTAGCGGCAACGTTTTTGGCAGTGACAACTTTGATAATATTTAATAATTTACGGTTAGAATAACCAATATTTCAATATGAGTATTTTCTGCATTGAAGCAAATTATAATTAGTTTTATATGTTTTATATTTTTTGTAACTTATTTCATAGAAGAAATGTGTTGAAACGGTGTGTATCAAATATGATGAAGATTTTTTCTGCCATTACAATAAGTGACATTGTATAGCATTTCATGATGAAATCTGCATCATGCTTACCAAAATGCCAAAAACTAAATTTATTATAGACAATTAAACTAATTGGAGAGAAAATACATTAAAAGTCGAAATTGAGAAGTTTTTGTGTTAACTAGGTCTCATACTAACTACTCAAATGTTGGTCCGACTCATATATATATATATATGTGCATTCCCCAACAGGGGATATTGTTTAGTTCAATAAACGCCTGGTATATCAAAAATGATACAACAAAAAATATTATTTGTAAATTATTACCACATTCTTTTTTGTGTTTTGTTAAAAGGTCCATAAATCACTTTTAATATATTTTCGAACTATTATTTAATGGGTCAGGCTATTTTTAAGAAAAACTTGAAAATAAAATAAAGCTTGAGTAGCTTTTTAACTGGTGCCTAATAATCTCACACACTTAGTTAATCACCAAAAATATTATTTGTAAATTATTACCACATTCTTTTTTGTGTTTTGTTAAAAGGTCCATAAATCACTTTTAATATATTTTCGAACTATTATTTAATGGGTCAGGCTATTTTTAAGAAAAACTTGAAAATAAAATAAAGCTTGAGTAGCTTTTTAACTAGTGCCTAATAATCTCACACACTTAGTTAATCACCAATGTGACACGTTGCCACTAAAGGCACGTGTTCTTTTTTATTTTTATTAAACCCCACCCTGAGAGTTTTCACCTGTGCCTTTCACCCATAATCCTTGAATAGTCCTTGTGTTCCTATTTCCCTTGCCAGTTCCTCATGTGTTCATGCCCTGACTATCCGCAAACCCCTTGTCTTTGTAACAACGTCATGGATTCTGTGATTTTGAAAAAACGTTTTTCTACTGTAAGTGAGATTTGTTTTTGTGAAAACCTTTTGTCCACAAAAAGTGTGATTTTGTTTTTTGGATTAGATTCTTTTATTAAAGCTCTTTTCTGTGGACTATTGCCTCTGAGTCTCCTATTTGGGTCCTAGTCCTTGTGTCTTGTGTCAATACTGTGCTTTGCCACACTGGCCATGGACCTATGTAGTAACACAGTAAACCACCAACATAAATATGAGGTGTTTTTTACCTGAAGTGTCAGTAAAAGAGCAAAGACGTCTGTTCATATATGTTTATGTTTTAAAATCTGTCAGACGGCAGTGTTTATTCTCTCTGGGTGATCTAAGGAAACATGAAAATTCATATTTTCTAAAAATGCAGTGTCAACCTGGGATGTCTCATATGTTACATACAATAATCCTGTTGAAACACTCCTCGTGTGGAATGTGCTCTCTGTGTGTAGTTTGGATCCTGACTTGACAACGTGATGTAAAGGGGCCACAGCACTGCTAGATTTAAGATGTTAAAAAGTCTTTTTAATGTTTTCTGCAAATGTCAGACTGAGTTGGTTGCAGTGGTCACCATTTGGATGGTAAGAGAGGGGATACAAGGAAGAAAAGAAGACGCGTTGGTAGTTGGCTGCAGTTAAGGTTAGGCACATTAGTGTCAAGGATATTCTGGTTCATTTTTGCACTAGGGGAGGAGTTGAAGACACATTGTATATTTTTACCTAGTCTGGTTCAGGAACATACTGCCTGAGCTACATTCTAACACGACTTGTTGACATTTTCCTAGTGTGATTTTTCCTTGCTAGTCTTAATTTTTTGTTTTGACTGAGGATTCCAGGTCAGTCAATTAATTTCTGCATTGTGTCTAAAATAAAAAAATATAAACTGTACACGTGTGGCTATTTTTAATGTCAAATCAAGCATATCTTCAAACATTGATATATGGCAAAAATTAAAGAGTGATGAAAAAGTTAAATGTAGGACCAATTGATAGGGGCTATTGGAAATCTCAATGTAAGACAATAAGGCATAAATGTACGTTTGTAAAATAAGTCCAGATATTTATGTAAAGAGAGAAAAAACAAATATTAATGTTGCCAATCGTTATCGGCATATTTTTCAGTTAAAGTGTGTCTCTAACCCTGTGTCTGTATTTCTGTGAGCTTTCTGTGGTCGACTCTGAGAGCAAGAATCCAGTTGGGAACCTGGTTAGAGGTTTTCCACAATAGTCAGATACTCAGTAATACATGCTGGAGGACATAATCATCATTCTGTCTTCGTTTTCCATGTTTCTACCACTAATCCTTGGTCTTCCTTCATTCCATCTCCCTCTGTCTCAAATGTAAATTTAAATGCAGCCTGTGGTCTGGACAAGTCAAACTCAGGTGTGGGGAACTTGGGGTAGGATTTCATGTCCTTATTTTGGTGGAATAGTACTATTAGGTGTTGTAGTAATTCTAAATACTATATGTGTACAGTAACCTCTGTGTGTAAAGGTTACATTCTCTGGGATGGTTGGAAGATATATCTGCTGATTTGATCAAATATGTAGAACAGCCAAATTAGCATTGATACTTCACTGAGACACAGTATGTGAAGAGAAATTAAAGATGTTTTTATCAGATATATTTTTGGTCCACAGCATGCATGAAGTGCTGTCCTGGGGTTTCCATGAGGTTTGTCAAAATAGCTCGTAATCAGCGCTCTAAAAAGGATGAACTACAGTAGATAGGAAATATTTAATGCATCTGAAACATTTAATATGATGCATGTGTGTTACTGGCAAATGAAGCACACATTGTTTTATTATTGTAGGACAAATATTCTATAATCATAAAGACGGGTTTGGTGATCGGCAAACGGACGCAGCTATGTGACGTCATCGCTACAGTAGCTGGGGATTGTTGGTAGTGTAGTGCCTTCAGCTTTCCAAAACTCACAAAAATGTTGTTTCATCAAAATCTAAGGGGGAGATTTAAAAAAATCAGTAAAGGGGGGTTTATGTCGCACAAGTAACAATGGCAGACTGTTTTTTTTAGTTAAGAAATATAGCAGAGTTCACTGTAAAATCAATTGACATTGACAGACTAATTTCTGGGTCTCAACTCCAATGACAGGCGTTCATAATGCCTTTACGCAGCGGTCAGCTCTGTGCAGAAATGAATAGACTCAAGGGCGCGCCCTCAGCTGCGAATGAATGCTCTGTGTGTCTGATTAAGACACTAAGGGAGATGTGTCCATAAATATAGATTTAAGCTCTGTGTGTGGAAAATTAAGGGAAAAACATTGCAGTGTGTGTGCGTGCAGGTCCTTGGAGCGATATTGAAACGAGAGAATCAGTCAGCTTCAAATTATGTATTGTGTACAGTTTAGGTGATTGTTTGCTACAGTAGAATCATATTTGTTTTAAATACAGTGTACAACCCGATAATTAGTGGCTGGTGATATCCAATAACACTAATCAATACATTTATTTTCATGACTGTGTGTTAGTGTTATCTGGACTGCTGTGCGAGGTTACTGTGAGACTGACCGACTGTGACTGCTCTGGGGCAGCGGAAAAGCTCACGGCAGCACCCGCTGCTGTCAGGACAGTGACTGCAGAGCATTACATGCTTTTTCGTCAGAGTCCTCAAAACACCAAAAGGTCTCCAACAAAATCAGAAAAGGTCACTAGATTTGTCGCTGGTCGCTTCAGAAAAAAAAGGTCGACGGGAGATTACGGAAAGTCGCCAGATACGGCGTGCAAGTCGATAAGTTGGCAACACTGTTTGTCGTGAGACAGGGTTGGGTGGAGAGAGTGGTCAGAGTTATCCGTTATAGATAAAAGTAGGTCAGTCCTCTCCACTGCAGCCTCAAATGTGTCCTACTTGTAGCAGATTAATAAGCATGGCTTTCGTTATCAGTTTATTACTTATGTTTGTGTCACTGCTTCCCCAGCCGACTACAATGGAAAACAACACACTTCATAGATCAGCTTCTTTGGGACATAGAGTTTGCTATATGCAGCCATGCTGCTGGTCATCTCCTGCCTTTTTTCAACAACATACACTTAATCTACCATATGTTAACCTCAGCACACATCTGCTGATGAACAGAGGTAACATCAGTGGTACAGACAAAATATTTAAAAAATTACAATGACAAATGTGCTATATTAATAACCGTTAATGTTCTTCAAGGTGATGTCTCAGGAGCAAATTCACACTCTACAGGAGTGGCCTAACCACTTTGTCTTTGCATTTCTGAAAAAGTGAGTTTGCTAGTCATCATCTCAATCAGGAGCTGCTGGAGCGGGCATGTGGCCTTCGAGCTGGCTCAGGGCTTGAGAAAATGTTGGGAATCCAACATTTCTCCTGCTCACATTGAGTGAGCGTCAAATCAACACGGCTTAGTCATTATTTCTGCATTCAAATACATTGCGGACATTTTAGAACATCTCAGTTCTTCCAGTTTGGAAATAAAACTGTAATTTTACTGTCCATGACCAATAGTTTGAGTCATCCAGTATTTCTTGTATTCATTTAGTTACATCCAGCATTTACTAATTAGAGCACATATTAACAACAACTTGTAACTAAAAAAATAAACAGGATAAGACAATGTTTAAAAGTGAGTAAGGCCTACATCAGTATAACCACATACAGTGGAAACAAAAGTGTTGAATAGAACTTTAGATAACCTTTGTTTATTCAAGTAGGATCACCTGCTTTCAATGTGTGGTTGGATGTTGAGGTGTCATACATGTGCCACACATCCAGCCACTTATAATCATTTAAAATAGATGGAGCCAATACATCCACAGTTCTGTATAGATAGATAGATAGATAGATAGATAGATAGATAGATTACTTTATTCATCCATGTGGGGAAAATATGGACTATGGTCATGGTATGACTATTTGAAAATCAATGGCCCAGATTATTATAAACAGTATGAATGGACATAGAGAGAAACAACAGCTGGTCAAGTTCCTGGCAACAGAGAAAGGGGAAACATTGGATCAAATATTTCTTATAATTGTAAAAAGTTAAATAAAAAAACTGGGAAATTAAAAATATCTGATATGATGATGATGATATGATATAGATAGATAGATATACTGTAGATACCAGTTAATATCCTGTTAGTACAGGTCCCGTTGACCGCACCTGTTAGTGTTCAGGCAGAGTGGACTGGTGTGTTGGAAATGTAATTAATCACTATGTGTGTTATACGTATGTGGCCACTCATGCTTAACTCATGACCACTCGTGTCCACATGCATAAACTACTGATGCATAACAATCCCATGATTGTTTGTTCCCACTGAACTCCGGTTCATCCCTTTGTTATCTTGTTATGGAACATTTTCATTCTGTTTTCCCCATTCTTTGTGCTAATCTTTATAGTCCTCATGTGTCAAGGTGCCCTGGCCCCATGATGCTGATAAACAAAAGAGATGCCATGTCTACCACTCAAACGCCTTATGCGAAACGGCCTTGGGGTCACCACTCTAGTGTTTAAATATCCTGCAAGCCCTCTGTTCGGGGCACTCTCCTGCAGACAGTTTATTGTGTGTATGATCTGTGTCCAGAGATCCGTGAAATATAGATATCTTTGTACTTTAACTAAGGTTTCTTTATTAAGGTTTTACAGACGACTTAGAGGAATTCAGATGGTTCATTTTTTTGCCTCCACAAACTTGGTGTCAGAAGTGGGATGCATATGTTATCATCGGACCGGATTTGGACGTTTTGGCCAATGGGCCTCCATAGGAGGAATCCCGCTTCGATACCCGATATTAAAACGGACGGAGAGGACTTCCATCTCCGGATAAAAAACGATCATCAATACTGCATCCCATACCCGGATTTGAGATCCACAATTCAATTGGGTAAGCGAATTCCGTTGTCTCAAGAAGGTACGAAATATTTGAAATACGCCTTTGGGCATTATTCATGATATATTCCGAGTATAAGTAGGTAACTGTCGGCGAGCAGTATACCGAGCATAAAACCTAGGTCCGAGAAAATATTATAAGATCACATGATCTGAGAACGCATGACGGGGATGATAATATAGATATATACTGTATATATTAACAATAATAATTATAATAATAAAATAAAATAGATAAATAAATAAAATAAATAAATAAAGATAAAGGAAAAGAAAAGAATGGGTAATGAACAAGGAAAGGAAAAGGGGGAAGAGCCGGAATGGAATTCTCCCATAATCACAGACATGAAAAGCAAACATGGTGAAGAATGTTGTGAATGTTTAGAAACTTGGGTTTCAAACCTGGGATTTCCAAAAAAGGGGTCTTTAAGTTTATTTCAACTCTCAAATCTCTGTGCACGCCTTAGTCAAGAAAGAATTGTTATGTAAAATAAAAATAAAAAGGTAAAAGAGGAAGTGGAAAGAAAGAGCTGACCTGCACGAGAAATGCCTGCAGCTGTGGGAGAGAGAAGCGCGTGCACGAGATGAGAGAAGCAAAAAGGGAAAGTCACAGAGCGCGTCTGGCTGTCCGGATACATCTGCTCCTGTCAAAAGCACACCAGAGCCTGGTAGTATGCAAACAACACCAAGGACACACTCATCACACAATTCATTTGGACCGCCACCATATAACAACACCACTGACAGCTCCTTCTGTTCCTTCTCTCTATCCCTCTCTTACAGGCCCGGAGCCGTCTTCCACGATATCTCAGCGGGACATGGACTGGTGCCCGACCGCCCAACCCCCACAACAACAACAACAACAACAACAACCACCTCCGAACCCAGAAGGGCTGGCCCAGGCCCGACATGGTCCAGCCCTCCCAGCCTACCGAGCTGCATGTGCGCTGGCAGCAGCCGATGATTCCAACAATGACAATGACACTCAGGCTCAACTCCAGGAGGATGCCGTTCAGCCTGACCCGCCCGTTGTAAAGTACTGGAATCCACGCTGATGGGGGATGGTCCGAGGACCGCATGCCCGAAATACTGCGTCACACTAAACACGCAGAACAAACTGACAATGCTAAAAAGACTAAACAGCAAGGTGATCACCATCAAACAGTAATGAGCACGCTGACTACAACCACAAACACCCTCACCATGTTCCACCAAGGAAATGGAGGTCGAGGAAGAGGCCGAGGACGATTCCAACAGCGCCGCTCAGGGGCTGACAGGGCTTCAGACATGAATTCCTAATGTCACCCTCGTGCCCGGTTAGTCTGCTGGGACGAGACCTACTCACCGGTTTAGGAGCGGCAGTGACCTGCACGCACAAGGGCGTGGAGATCACTCACACTCGGGTGGATGAGTCACAATTAAGGCTGTTTAAAGCTCCTCTGACGGATGACACTTACATCTATGAATGTCCAAGCCCACCTGAAACCAGGATACCACTTCATGGTTCCCTCTGACCTCCATTGCAGGTGAGTGGTAAGGAGAAGTTCACAGATCAAGGTGACCTCCTCCCTCAGGGCTTTGTAAAGGTACAGCACTGCACTTCCAACCCTTAATTGGCCAGAATCTAAGAATAACTGGGTCATAATGTTCACTCCAACAAGTTTGTCAGGTATAAATATCTCTCCAAGCAAGTATTGGATTAGTATGTTTCGCTATGCCTTTGTGGCAGTGAATAAACTGTAGACTTTCTCAAAATCTTATTAAATAGAAATAAGCTTAAAAGAGGGGAAAAAAAACATTACCCTTCCAAACTCTGAGTATAAAACATCCTGAATCCTGTTCACAAACGTGATTTAAGAGCTCTGCCCAACTCTGCAGTTTCAAACAGGCCTGTGCGCATTCCTCTGTGGCTCTATTCTTGCTCTTTAAGTGCTCTTTAGGCGCCTTGGGCCATTACCCCAAAACTAAGCAGTAGACCTCCTCCAGGATAAATACTCCAACCATTTCCGCCATTCTCAAAATCCTCCACATAATGTTTAAGTGTAGTATTTCACAACCCATATATCGTATCACAAGTTGGACCTCAACTGTTGGCATCCATCAGAAGATTTTCATTTTACTGGCAGGTTGTATTGTTGGATGGTGAGTTGAGAAAAATACAAGACTTTAGGCTCTTGGGTGGCATAGTTCAGTATTTCCTGGTTTGCTTTGGCAAATCTGTCACTTTCAACATTTGATCTTGAGATAAGCTGACACTGACTCTTCCATACAGTCACTGGCTACAACCAACCTCAAATTTGAATGGCAAATCATCAACTAATTATTTTTTCTTTACTGGAAAAATGTGAACATCATCTGAAAATATTTTGGCCCAAATCTAAGCTGAACTAGAAAAAGCCCTGATCAAAATGTTGAATTGCTAATTTTTTTTACTTCTTATTACAGTCAGATGTTTGAGCCAACCATAGTAATTATGTGTGAAATATAGCTTCCCTTAATCCCAGCAAATTGAGTTCTGTCAGGTTTGGGTACAAGTATCCCCTTCTTGCTCAGACAGCCTAGTATTTGCCCTGAGGTTGCTCCCTCTTTCTTTCGCCCTGACTTGGACTAGGTCTGAGGTTGGTTAGGTTCTGCTTCTCTGTCTTCCAGAACTATACGCCAAATATTTTCCCTTCCATGGGTTTCCACTGACATGCTGTGGGAACCAGGCAAAGCAGAAAATCTCTCACGTCTTTCGGCTTCACACTGCTTGTAGTGTGTATGTGTCTGTTTGCATGCATGTCTATGCGAAAATGTTGAATGAGGTGGGTTAGCTCTGCAGTAGCCTGGTAATAATAAAAATAATTATTAATAATAACACTAATAATAATAATACTAATAATAATAATAATAATAATAATAATAATAATAATAATAATAATGATTAGGATGATTATTATTATGGTTATTATTATGGTTATTATTATGATTATTATCATAATCATAATAATCATAATAGTAATAATAATATAATTATTATTATTATTATTATAATAGTGTTTCCACCTTTACACACACTAACTAATTTCCAGTCATTACTCTGGTGCGCTCTCACAGCACACTGTTTCAACTTGGCACAGCATTACACAGAAAAATCCAACAGTGAATTTATAAATGGCACATGTTGGGTATTTTTAAGCCATATGCACCCCGTCCCACCCATGGAAAGGCCCTCAGCTTACTCAAAGCAAACAAATGCCCAATTTATGAATATTTAGATAACCACATCACATTTAAAGACAGATAGATGTTCACATGAGATAAGTTGGATTTTAGACTGAGGCAACCATGTAACCACACAGATACTCATGTTTATTCCACCACTCAGACCAACCGACGTCTGGAGGCATGGACATGTAAATCCACCCTGCCGCCTGAGAATCAGAACAATGCACAGGTAATGACTCTACCCCAACCTTGGTCTAGAGCGACAGACATGCAAAAGCATCCCCCCACACTGCCTTAGTTTAGAACTAAAGAAATGCATATAGCCTGTAATTCAAAGGAATGTAAGGGTAACTGAAGAAATTGTAATCATATTGAACAAACCGCTGAACTGTGCGCCAACTGGATACACACACCCCTGCACCAACCAGGAGGTGCCATGCTATGAACACCACCCACCGATAGTTTAAACAATAGTAATGAATGTATGCATCACTATTTAATGCGCTGCGACGCAACATACGAGGCTCTTCAGCTGGGAGACCTAGCTCGGGACTCTTCGGTCCCCGCCAGGGGGTGCTTCGGCTGCCCGGCTCCGAGCCGGAGAGACATAGATCGAACCCCTTTATTGTATGTTTTTTGTATTAATGGCAGTCCGTCCTTCGACCTAGAGGAATCAAAGAACCCCCACACACATCATGGGGGGGATTGGGAAAGACACCTGTAGGATGTGCTACAAACCAGCCAGTAAATAAAAACAAGGACCTCAATTGCCTGTCCCTATCCATAGTCAGTGTCACCTAGGAGACTTATCTGGTGATGCGTTATTGGCCTTGACAAGCGGAAGTCCTTCCACATGTCACCTTCCTCAAATTAAAAAAATAGTGCAGCCCTGTCGCACTATCTTGTAAAAAAATGTTTTAATTATTTTGTGATTTATTCAATGAATTAAAAGGTTAAGCATAAGCAGGTGTATACATTAACAGCTGATTGGTCATGTTAGAATACGCCCGATTCTTTTGTTGGAAGCCCAAGAACAAACCGGAGAAATCTGGAGAAATCTTCAGCTCACAACTGTATGGTTTATTATGGTCACATGTAAAGTACAGCAGCGCTGGGCACAGAGTGTCAGAGTTCCTGCAGGATCTCCGTCAGATTGTGCTCCGATGTCCCGGAATGGTTCACTTTGATCCTCTTTGGACTAGGCGTGCCCCGTACAGAGGTTGGACTTTCATGCGATCGCATGTAATTGGCCAGTTACCAGTGATGTGCTCAGTAATCTTGGAATCTATTCATCATTATCTGTGTGTGTGTTAGTTTCCACGTGTATCTAATCCAACAGACCTAACTGATATGATAGAGAAGTGTGTTCTTGTTGTACAAGCCAGATCTGACTGGTTATGCTATCTTATAGTTCTTACATCATTCAGTGACATACAGTGCATCATCTGAGCTCAGAGAAAAAGGATTACAACAGGAACTGGTGTTCAGTGAAAACATGCAGAGTGAGAATACATGATAGACGCTTCAGTCTCCTTCTCTTAGTTCAGAAAGGGAGAGGAATGTTCTCGCCAGGATGTTGGAGGTGGGTTTTGAGAGAGCATTTGAAAATGTCCAGGGAAGTAGAGTTTCGGATTTCTGCCGGCAGAGAGTTCCACAGGGTGGGGGCAGCCACACTGTAGGCTCTGTCCCCAAAAGTCTGCAGTCTGGTGTGGGAGACGGTGAGCAGGCCAGTGTCTGAAGACAGCAGGTTCCAAGAGGAGGTCGGAGAGGTAGTCCGGGGCCAGTGGAGGGAGTTGGGCAGCAACTGTTCTTTCCAGGATTTTGGTGACAAACAGTAGGTTAGAAATGGGGCGGTAGTTGGTGAGATTATACAGGTCCAGACCTGGCTTTTTAAGGATCGGGGGGGCTCCAGCCAGTTTGAAACTGGAGGGTACAATTCTACATTCCATGGAGCGGTTGATCATTTCTACCATGAGTGGGCATAGAGTGGGTAGACATGCCTTGACCATGGCTGTAGGCATTGGGTCAAGGGAGCAGGTGGAGGTCTTGGATTTAGCCATCAGTTTGGCCACATACGGAGCAGTTACTGGGGAGAGGAGGAGAGACAGCCTTCCTACGGGCGTGAAGTAGTGGGAAGAATGGTCTGTGACAGAGATGTATGACGAGAGGGGGAGGTAGGGGCCATGAGCTGCTGGTGAATGGAGTCGAGTTTGGCTTGCCAGAAATGTAGAGCAGTGATGGGTGGCAGGTGTAGGGTGGGGGGCGGTGAGGGGCTGCAGTAGACGGTTGATGGTGGAGAACGGCATTTTGGGATGGTGTTGTTGGTTGCCAATGAGAGTTGAGTGGTATTGGGTTTTGGTGCGGGAGAGAGTGTCTTTGTATGAGCTAACATGTTCAAGGAAGGTTTGGTGGTGAACAGTGAGGCCAGAGTGTTTGTAGAGCCTCTCCAGCTCACGACCGTTGGTTTTCATTGTTCGCAGCTCGGCCGTGAAATCTTGCGGCATTCTGTTTTGATAAGTCATCAATGAAGTTGCAGCCAATTGTTTATTTAAGCCCGTCATCTCTGGTCGTATTATTAAGTCTTTGAATTTGAAAGTGGATGTAGTTCATTCTGACCAGATTCTTGTTTATGGTACAAGTACAATAACACTTTTCTGCCCGATGTAATCCTACTCTCCCCCTTTTAAAAAATAACTGCATTTACAAAACCGTTATTTTCATCAAGATCCAAATAAAATGGCTCTGAGTAGTTTGGAGCATGAAGGGAACAGGGCATAGACAACAGTTTTACATCCACAAATGCCTTGTCTGCTGCAGCTTTAAACCGAAACGGGACTTTAGGGGGAGGAGTATTTAGCTTTTAATGCAGCAGATTGTGTCACTGGAGAAGTCAATGTTTTAACTGGCATTTGGTGTGTTAATTTTGCAGAGAACTGTGTCTGAATGGAGAACTTACCTCTCTTAAATACACTGTCAATTTGCCAGAAAGTTTTCGCTCTTTCCTTCTCTAACACTGCAACGGCTCATATATTATTCATTATTATCAACTGTATTAACTACCTCTAATAGGATCATGTATATATTAACAGATGTAAAACATCATCTGTACTTATCAGATTTACCAAACGTCCTCTGGAAGACGTTCATTGGTTTTTAAATGTCTCTCCTTTTCCGTCCACTCTACGAATCTATCCATTACTTTCTTTTCTTTGTAACATTCTTTGATTCCTCTGGGTCGAAGACGGATTGCTCAAGACCAGTTTGCATGCCCATGCCTCTAGACGTCTGGTCTGAGTTTCTATGAATCGCCTTTATTTATTAAAGGTATTGCGAATGGACATATGAATGAATGGATCCACCACCTGATCACCAGTCATGGAGTGAGGAGAAGCTGATTTCTGGAAATGTATGCTGGTTTTTCATGCTGGGGTACGGGTTGTTAAGAAAGTATTTGGGACATTAATTTCCTTGGAAAAAAACTTAAGACATGTCAAGTATGCCAACTCAGGACGGCGTTGTGCTGATGAAATTCCAAATTGGAAAGCACAGTTCAATTATTAGACAATATTGAAAATCGGAGCCTTTTGATGTGAAATTCAATGTTAAAGTTTATTTTTAATGGAACATTTACTTACTAAGGCCTTATGGGAACAGATCCACTGCTAATGACATTACAGGCTTGAGCCATAGTGTGCAGCTGGCAAGAGTGTGCACATACAGCATGACATTATACTGGAAGGGATGGCCCACAGTCTGTACATTTAAAATTTCAGATAAATTTACCAGGTAAAAAATACATTACTAACATATGCTTTTGTGATAACAGGGCTGATGACAATGAGCTCACCCACCCCTGTCAGATATTTAGCATTTTATATGCAGAATAAATAAAACACACTCATATAGGGATGTCGGTATTAACTGATTTACTATAGCCGCAGTAAAAAAGGTTGGGGTTTCATAACCGTAAGGACTGAAGGAGCTACGGTATCTATGGTATCCTGATTCTTGCATTGTCGCCTGTGAAAAGAAATCTCCCCATTCATGTATATGTATGGTCAAATCTGCAGTGGCGGGCTGTCAGGGCCAGCAAGGCCTTCTCTGCTGGCCTATACACTATTACAATTACGGACTTACAGTGTAAATTCCTGTGTACTTGTACATTTGGCGAATAAAGAGATTCTGATTCTGATTCTGATATATTTTCTTCCATTAATATGCATTAAATGATTCCCGAAAAGAGAATATTCTTTTTTTTCACATGTTCATCATACTTTTACAGGCATTGATTTTTTCCTGGTTGATTACGACTGAAAGGTTTACTACCTTCTGTGTCAGCATGTAGTTATGATGCCATTGTTAAATATTTGACCACGCTCCTATGTCATTGAATATGCATTTTGAAAGCCGTATAAGTGCACATGCGCCATGGCATCTTACTACACGTTTACTCTTAAATGAAGATTTTGTTGGATTCGTCTCACAGCAAATTCACTTTTTTGTTAGCCTAAACAAAACACATGATGTTTCTCCCTTGGTGCTGTTGGAGGCATTGAAGGCATATATTGGGGGGGGGGAGATTATCTCCTTTATATGAGAGAAAACTTAGAAAACAATAACCGGCTACCCAGGCACACCGCATATACATACTGGACAATATGTATGCTTCCTCCTGATTGATCTCCAAAGATATATACAGTATAAGGGAGGGCTTTCCGTACAGTCAGAGTTTGATGTCCTTATGACAGGTCATATTACCTAACTTCTGCTCCAAACGAGTTCCAGGTACTATGAACATGGTGACAAGGCTAGCAAATTGCTAGTACACCAGTTACATCAGGTATGAAAAATCCCCACGATCCAAACGGATTTGGGTTTAACTCCCTATCCTTTAGAAATAAACAATGCTTTGAATGAATGTCCTTATTCCCTGTACTCACCTGATCAATGTTCTACCTAGCCCAAGTTTGATGTTTTTTTTTAAAGGTCGAATATTCCCTCTATTGTCTGTTGCAAAAGATCTAGAAAAGCCAATTACTATTGCGTAACTCAAAGTAGCTGTTTTTTCTCTTCAGAGTGGGAAATGTCCAGGACCGGACGTTTATCCTTCAGAGTTTTATAAAAAGCTTTGGCACAAGTTAACCCCCTTATTGTTAGATATGTGTAACAAATCATTTCTTTTTGGTTCTGTCCCTCAGACTCCTACTCAAGCCTCCATCTCGCTTTTCTTGAAAAAAGGCAAGGATCCTGTAGCTTGCAGCTCTTACCATCCAATATGTTTGTTAAATGTGGATTTTTTTTTGCCTGGCCTGTTGCAACGTCTCTAACATCCCTACTCTTGAGTAATGAAATACCACTTAAGGCTTAAAAAAAAAACTGTCCTGAGTTTCCATAACTTTCAAACTGTATAGTTACCCGTCTACAATGTACTGATGATGTAAATAATGTAGATTAGAAGAAAAAAAAACTTCAATTAACATGAGTTGTTTTATGATGACACAAAACAGTCACTTCTGTTATACCTCAAGGGTGATGAGTTTTAGTGTGAGCAGTGTCTGTGGTGTACCAATTATGTTTTGGAATTCTGAACACAACACGTCCTCTGAGAGCAATCACAGTGTTAACTGCAGCTAAATGTGTAATTGCTGTAATTAATAAAAATAACTAGACTTGTTAATTTCATGTTTTCACTAAACTGTTTTAAGGTCCATATGCAAATTCATTTTGTTGTGGGAAGTCAGTCTGAGGATGCTCAACAATTGTATCTATATATAAATGTAGATATCTCTACATATTTATATATCACAAGACATGCAGACACACACCACAAGTGATGTTTATGGTTTAAATGTTGTGATTTGTAACACCTGCGTAATTAAGGCAGTCATTGGCAGCTCTCAGTCTATATTTTTGCCTTTGTATTTGGGTGCAGCTCCTCTGCCTGTGTGTACTACATTTTTATAACCCAGGACAAAATAATTGACATGTCACCTTGACAGGATCACTTTGTTCTTCCAGGAAAGAATTGCCCCACAGCTAATAGCTGATAGGCTTCTTGCACGTGTTTTTTTTTTTGGTCAGATACTCAAGTAGATTTCTTAACGCAATGGTATGCCAATAATGTTAACCGCAGTCAGTGAGATGGGTATTATGAATGTGTTCCTCTGTTTGATGTTCAGTGGGAAAGCGTAACTTCCTGTTTCATGGTGCTGCCAAAGCTGAAAGAAGAGAAGAGCGGTGAAAAGCAGTTCATTTCTGACTGAAATGTTCTATTATAATTAGGGAGATATTTAACACTAAATGAATCAATACCTATTACAGCTTCAGTAATTCATCAAAGATTATTTGATTGTCACTGCAGCTTAACATCCTCAAATTATGTTGTGATAATTAAAAGTAAAACTACCGTACTTTTGATTTTAATTTGTTTCAGTTTTGAACATTCTTTGAAACAGACTTTCAAAGTCAAAAACAATTATCAGAATACATTTTTTTTACCAATCTGTGAAATATCCCTAACTTCATCGCAGCTCCTCGTTTACTTGTCTTACTTATCAGTTCTTAATAAGTGTTATGAGTAATCATGGATACTTAAGCTGCCACTCTCCCTGCCCCACTTTGCATAATGGTAGGGAGCTGTGATCTCCCTACCTTAGGCTTTTATACCTATGCATGTGGAAGGTACCAGAACAGAGACACGCTGTGAAACATAAATCAATGTGTGCTTTACTAAAATTCATATTTCACTAAGGTTATCACACACTGATATCTAAAATGGATACCCTCCCCACTGCCCTCACCCACCTGGACCAGAGAGACAGGTATGTGAGAATGTTGTTGGTTGATTACAGTTTTTGATTACCCTCGAGGCTCATCACCAAGCTCAGAGGTTTGGGACTCAAACTGCCCTCTGTGACCAGATCCTGAACTTCCTGACAGGCAGACCCCAGGCTGTGTGGAAAGGAAGCTACACATCCTTCACCCTGACTCTCAACACCGGAATCCCCCAGGGGTCTGTGCTCAGTCCTCTCCTGTACTCTCTGTTCACCGTGACAGCTACAACACCATCATAAAGTATGCTGACGACACGACCGTCATCGGTCTGATCACCGGCGGCGGAGATGAGAAGGCCTACAGAGACGAGGTGGGAGCCTTGACCTTTTGGTGCAAACAACAACCTCCATCTGAAGGTCAGCAAAACCAAGGAGCTGATTGTGGATTACAGGAAGAGTCAGGGAGAACACGCCCACCTCTCCATCAACGGAACCACAGTGGAGAGAGTCAGCAGCTTCATCAAGACAGTCCTTCTTCCTCAGCAGGCTGAAGAGGCTCAAAAATGAAACTCACAATAAAACAATTGTGCATGCAATAATTAACAGAATGTAATGAATAAAGTTATATGCAGTTTTAGAGTTACAGTGCTGGCAAGAATAATTGACCATACAGAGTACTTAATTTGTATATTGAGAAGATACCAATATCTTGAAATTTGCGGCAATAGTAGTAATTAACCATACAGAGTATTGCACTATTAGGAATATATAAAGACAGAACATTGGATCACCAGGACGAAGCTGCCTTCCATGGAGGAGCTCTACACACAACAGTGTAGGAAGAAACCCAACAGGATAATTAAAGACTCTAACCACCCCAGCCACAAACTGTTCTGCCTCCTGCCGCCTGGATGACGGTTTCGCAGCATCCGAGCCCGCACCAGCAAACTGAGGGACAGTTTCTTCATGACAAAATGGTATTATTTTTTTTAATAATTTACAATGTTTAATAAAAATGCCTGTATCATGACTTATTGAAAACAATGCCCCCACTATAGTCTTGCAAAAATATATTCCCATATTCACATATTGAATCTTGCATTTTTCAAGAGATCAATACAGGAAAGAAAACATGATATCTAAATCATTGTTTACATGTTTCAAGCATATTCAAGATACCATTATTATGTGAAATTATTTTGCAGCTCATTGGCACTGACCACATCTCACATCCAAGTTGTCAGAATAATACAACACACTAGTGATCAGAACAGCAATGGTAAGAGGAAGAGGTGCGATATTAAAATGGCTGAATCTAACTAAGAAACATTGGACTGAACACCACTTGGCTGACTTGTTTGGGTTTCTAATGGAAGACAGACCTTCACCTTCACTGTGTAATACAGTACATCTGTTGTGGCAGTGCACTGCCAGAACACCATATACAAGATTTAGTTTTATTCTAAATGAACAAACCTTTGTGCCTACTGACTTCAGATGTATCTGCCCAGTGTTGGGTCAAACTAACAGAGAGCTGTTTTGAACATCTCAGCATTCACTGAAACCAACTGGTTGAAAAGGATTTTTAGAATAGTCGAGCATCTGTTTCGACATTTGCCCATTCTGTGTGTGGCCTTGGCCCGTGCTGCAGAACACAAGCATTAACATGAGAAGTGCATTATTCCAAAAAGAAGTATAATTTCCTTCCATATCACAATAACAGATGGTTGTTTGGCAGTAAAACACATGAAAGACCACATGAAACTGCTGGATGCATGGTTTGTGCATCAGAAAACTTACTTTCATGACGTGAAGTGGCCTAAGCAGTATTATACAGTTTATCAGCTACAACGCTGTAGGCTGAGTTCAGCTGTAATGAACTGAGTTTTGAGCGAAGAAATTAGTGTGGAAGAGCACTGAGTGACGCAGAGATAAATTGAAGATTGAGGTTGAGGTGTGATACAAGTTTCTGGCTATAAAGCTCAAAGTTAAAAACTGGCAAAGCAAATCTTATCAAAAAGGGTTTATTTTCACCCACATTTCATGACGGATGGAATTAATGTGGTTGTGCCAAACACAACTACTCACTAACATTCAATAAGCTGTGGCAGTGATGTAGAATATTTCAGTACTCACTGAAGATAGAAAGAATGTATATGTTTTAAGTTTACCAAATTCAAATGTAATTATTAATATTATTTTTCTTTATGCCTAATTTTGACATAGACGAACCTTTATGTTCTGAGTTGAATCATCATCTGTGATTTCAATTATTGTTACGGGGTTAGAATTTAAACAAGAACTGGACTCCAATACAGACTCAGACAGGCTGCTGGGATGGCGATTTTAACAGGTTAATTAACTGTTTCTTATGGTGGGGAAGAGCAGGCGCACAGGAGAGCAGAAGTCCCAGTGGTTTTCACGGAGGAGGAAACCAGGGACGCTGGATCACTGGAGCACAGGAGACAAGTGTCAGATATGGCAAGGGACACGAGGAGCTAGAAATCTTCAGTAAGGTTGCCTGACGTCGATACCACTGATGGTGGACGGACGGACTTCCGATGAATAGAGAGCAGGACTGGGGTTTTAAGCTGTGGTGGGTGAGTAGTGGAGTGAGCTCCAGCTGCTGCAACTCCAGCCGCACAGGAGGGGAGGGTTGATCCTACAGGGAGAGTAAATCCATCCCAGAGAAGAGGAAAAGGACATGAAGGGGAGAAAACAAACAAAATAACAGGCAGACCATGACAATGATGGCTACCATGTTTACACTCCAACATAGAAGCTAATGGCATTGTGTAGTATATTAAATGTATCAGGTAAAACCCAGAGGACCCAAGAGCAAGATTCAAAAACATGTCTTGATCCAAAAATGAAGTTGATTTACTAAAAATACCAAGAGAGTTCAGCTGTTATAACTGCAAAATGTGGCTACTCTGATAAGTCAAAGATGTAGATTAAATTACTTTGCATATAACAATTCCATGATATCTTATTTGTCCCAAATAGATTTCTGTTATATTCTTCAATGTTATGGTACAACGAGACACTAAATTGTGTAAATTGAAAAAATGTAGGTGTTTCGACAAGTAGTGTATAATAAAATGTTACTGCTCCTGCATGGTCTCCTCTTACTAGAGTAATAGAAGGATCATTGTTGTTATTATCTGGATCTGGCTGCGTTTGTGTAAAGTGCTGATGTTGGTATGGAGGGGTAATGGATAGAATAGATTCTGGTAAGCAGTGGCTCTTTGTTTAGTTATAGATGAACATTGACTGGTGACCAGGCTTCCACAGGCTCACCACCACTCTTACATTTCTGAAGAGACCCAATATCAGACATCTATCTTATCATAGCTCTTTGTGTTCAGGCATCTGCTGTCTTTGTTCCAGAAGTTTTCCTTCCTGACTGCGTGCTGTGTGTGTGTGCGTATGTGTGGTTACTTCTTCTCTTTAATCTAGTGGAGCTAATTCAGATGTGAAGTAGAGGAGAAGAAACACACACATACAGAGACACACGTACATCCATCCAGACAGACTACTGTATATGTGGACACACAACACACAAAGATGTACGTGTGCAGTGCAAACAAACACATGAATGGACACAGTTAAAAGGCAGCACATAAGGGGTAACTGGAGACTGACTTGAGCCCATACAGTAATTATGTGTCTACACCTGAGATTGGAAGAAATGAGAGGAGAAAGAAAGAATAGAGAGGAGCGGGGGTGAGGAACTGACTCCCCAGCCCACCTAGGTTGCGGCAGCATGGAGAGAGAGAAAGAGAGAGAGCAGAGTGGGGGGTAAAAAAAAAAAACGGAGGGAGATTATGAAAGAGGGTGACAGCTTAAACAAACCTGACAGTGTCTCCACCTCCCTCAGACAGGTCTGTGAGAAAATGTTTGGCCTCAGCTGTCAGCACTAACCATAACAGCTTCTGGTAATACATCATCATAATCACCCTGCTCTAGCTAAAGGCGGCCATCACGGTCACTGAGCACGCAGCAAACACGCGGCGTGGCGGCTCTCCCCATGATGCTCCGGCCCTCTCTTTATTCTTGACTGCAGTGCAAATGGACTGGTTACTGCTTATGTCTGTGAATGTAGCATCTCCCGAGTAACATGACAGAAGAACATACTGTAACTAATAAAATGTTCATAAGGGGTGAAAAGCTTAACTCAAGCTCTAATGCTGTTTATCCACAGGGATATTTCTATCAACAGCTTACTTTAGCCAAAAACAAGTTTATTAGACATATAAACCAACAAGTACTATTGAATCACACGATATAGCACACTAACGATGATTATTAATATTTGAGACTTGTTGGTGTATTGAATGAACACATTACAGTATTTTTTCGATGGCTAAGAGGCATTATTCCATACTGAAACAACCACAGTCAACCAAAATCTATGAACTCTCAGGACTAGCACATCGCTCCCACCCCGTCGATACTTTTCCTGAATGAAGCTTGTTGCCAGTGTTGTGGATGAATTAGCTTATTTTGAGTCACGTGAGGTGCTTTGATGCTGAGAAAGAGTTTTGGAGGTGAGATGAACATTTTAGTTGAGATGCATTCCACCAATCCCTGGTAGCGATCTTAAAAAACTGAAAATGCACTCATTCAATTCACCGCCCAGAAAAACCACACAGACGCACAAACAACTGCTGTGCTGAAATCCAAAATCTCACTAAGTTTGAGAGACGACACAGAAACTCTGACCCGCTGACCACCCACAGTGGTTCAAATCAAGTTGACGACCACTCACTCTAAGAGTTTTGATAAAGTAGTTTCAGTATTGACCAATGCTTGTTAGCAATTGAAAAAAACTGTACTTTCATTTCTCTACTAACGACACAGACATAATAGCATATCTGTAGAATTGGAAATGGAAATGGGAAAAAGGAAGGGCAGAGAAAGTAGCAGTAAAGTGCAGTAACGTTTTATGCCAGCCCTTTAAATCCAGCTGAAACAGTTAAGTGCTTGTTTTATTTCTACTGAAGTGCATGAAGTCACACAGAAAGCCGTTTTAAAACTCATATATGTCAAATCAGTATATCTGAATATGTCTGTGAAGGTTCTCAACCATTGAGCCAGTGTTCCATGTAGACAATTGGACTATGTAAGTTTTTAGAGGAGCTTTCACCTCATCCATGAGGCTTCTTTGACCCTTCTTTGGCCCTTTGACCTAGTGTTGGGTCATTGGTTATACCTGAGTGAATGAGGGTCATTAGAGTCACCTGAGACATCACATGTGTGTGTGTGCTCCATTAAGGCAATTTTGCGTCTTAACTCAGTGAGTGGTCTATTAGTGTGCTTTGTTGTTTATGACGGTAAAATACTTAAATACAGCACAGTCACATTGTACATGTAAACTGAACCTCTTTCCCTCTTAAACAAGGGAAAAACAGCCAGAGTCAGAGATGTCTTGTTGGCATAATTCAGTCCCGCAGACAAAATCATTTCAGACAATATCATTGACCGACATTAGAAAATGATTCCAAATTTCTTCCTTGAATATTCCTAATTTGGTCTTCTATTTATTTCATTTAATTTAATGTCTCTGTCAACATTTCATGAATGTTTTTTTTAAGTATTAGCTTCATTCTTAAGAGTAGAAGAAATTGAAGATTGGTAACAGTGTCATCTTTTCGTCTGACTTAAGCAAGACAAGATTTAAGAGAGCAATTAAGTGATCTAAAACACAATGTCTACTGGGGTTGAGAGTAGCTCTCCAAAGTGACTGTCGATGCTGACTTAAAAACTATGAAAAAATTGAACTTAAAAAAATCACAAAACTTTACTGGAAACATAAGTAGTGTCCCAGACTAAATGCATCCTGGCTAAAAATGTTGCACTTTTCCTTTAACCTGATATTTGCCCTTTGTTTTTGTTGAGGCTGTCCTCTAATCAGCTTTATTTTAAAGAAGGGCCCCACACTTAATGTATCATCTCCTGTTGCAGAGCGAGATGAATGACCAAGAGAAGGAATGACTGAACTCTCGTCAGCTCGCAACGCAGCACGTTCCTTAAATTGACGTGTTGGTGGTGGGTGGAGCTGCAGCCGAACTGTAATTTCAGCCCCGAAAACAGTGTTTTACTCCAGCATGTGACGTTAACCTGCAGACTCACTGTTTTCCTCTGCAGTCTTTTATGCTCCATTAAGGCAATTTTGTGTCTCAACTGAGTGATTGGTCTTTCTGTGGACTTTGTTGTTTATGACAGTAAAATACTTAAATACACACAGTCCCACTACAGATGTAAACTGAACCTCTGTATGTCTCAGACTCTGTCTGTCAGAGTCAGAGATGTGCACACACACACACACACACACAAACAGACAGAGACACACACAAACACAAACACGCACGCACACCCACACACACACACACACACACTTGTTGGCATAATTTTGTCTCGATCCACAATACCAAAAATAACATGCATTAGGTTTCTCTGCTTCATTTCACCCTGATCAATCCTAATTTACAGGCTTTTGTGTGTACTGCGGTGGTGCTAGATTAAACAAGAGCTGATCCTGACTGATGAAAGATTTCGAAAAGAACTGCATAAAAGCAGGCACTATGATGAGTATAAGGGTTATTTGCCCAGACCATCCATCATCACAAAATGAATCTGCTATGTTCCTTAAACCTGTTTGATTATGGATTAAATAGAATTGTACGTTGTAGGCACCATTTATACACATTATCAACTGAAATACTGGGATTAAAAGTAGATTTTGACACAAGGCCGACGAGGGTGTGCACTCTTTGCCTGGCTGTTAATATTTGGTTTAGTTAAACCTTTAAATATTTAATGTGAGTGAATGAACGCCATAATCACATCTAAAGTGGAAAATCATTCTACAGGGTCTAAATGTCCATAACACAAGGTGGGGAGAAATACCTTTTGTCACAGTCTATTGAACTGCTTCCCTGGACTCCTACATAGAACACCATGTCACAACTTCACCCCACTCCCACAACAAAAGTGAAATGTTATGTTATATGTATGTGTCTGTCATCTCTGATATAGGCTCTCTCAGGTCCATTCTGCTACTGCATTTAGAGAGGCAGTCATTAATTACCTGGTGAGATCTAATACAAGCGAAATCCTTTGAGGTCCTTTGAGGGATCTTTTTTTCTTGCTTGACAGGTGTTCTGTCTTAGTAATGTGAAGTGGTGTTTTTTTATTTTTACTGTGTACATGGTGTCATGTTCACTGCAATGATCTGTGGCTTACTCATGAACTGCAATGGTGGGAAGTCATATTCTACTACGGTGAATTTATTTGTAGTGCACTCTGTTTGGTATTTTTTAGAGATATATACCCCTTCGCCATGGAAAGGCCCTCAGCCAATGCAGAAAGCAAACAAATGCACAATTTAAGAATATTTTAAATAACCAGACCAGATATTTGCTTACATATATTTTGTTGTTCTGTTGGTCAGTTGTATACTCAGGAATGATTAGCTTATTATTTACAAGCTCATAAAGAGATGTTTATGTAGCAGTATAAGTTAAGTTTTAGACTGAGACAACAATGTCACAGATACTCAGGTTTATTCCACAACTCAGACCAGACGTCGAGAGGCATGGACATGTAAATTCACACTGCCATGTTAGAATTAGAACAATACTGTCCATAACACAAGGTGGGGAGAAATACCTTTTGTCACAGTCTATTGAACTGCTTCCCTGGACTCCTACATAGAACACCATGTCACAACTTCACCCCACTCCCACAACAAAAGTGAAATGTTATGTTATATGTATGTGTCTGTCATCTCTGATATAGGCTCTCTCAGGTCCATTCTGCTACTGCATTTAGAGAGGCAGTCATTAATTACCTGGTGAGATCTAATACAAGCGAAATCCTTTGAGGTCCTTTGAGGGATCTTTTTTTCTTGCTTGACAGGTGTTCTGTCTTAGTAATGTGAAGTGGTGTTTTTTTATTCTTACTGTGTACATGGTGTCATGTTCACTGCAATGATCTGTGGCTTACTCATGAACTGCAATGGTGGGAAGTCATATTCTACGACGGTGAATGTATTTGTAGTGCACTCTGTTTGGTATTTGGAAGAAATGTATGAAAGTATGTAGTTACTTGTTTATAACATTACTCATTACTTACTATTACATTACTTTCCTTCTTCACATAACTCATATTCTGTAGTTATAGCCTGCACGGCCAAACTTGTTGACCAGTCTAACACAAAGGACACTAAGACCCAAACAGGAGGAGGAGGTGACATTTCAATGACCACCACCACCCACCTATAGTTTAAACCAATAGGAAATGTAATGTTATGTTCATGTTTACGCCATTATTTAATGCGCTGCGATGCAACATACGTGGTTCTTCGTTCTTCGCTCCGAGGTGCATCGTTTGATTGCTTTTCCTGAGGGACTGGAGAAACCTTGATCAAGCTTTTTATGCGTTGTTTTTTGTAATACACTTTGTGTTAACCATGAAACTAGTCTTGAGCGATCCGTCTTCGACCCAGAGGAATCAAAGAACGCGACAGCTCCCTCGGTTTCTTATGATGGAGACAGAATTGTGTGTCTCTCAGGCTCCTCAGGTCTGTGCCATGGTCTGACTGTGGCCTTAATCAGCTTAGTGATGCACTACGTAACATACTGTACCTGTATGTGTTTCCAAGCAGTTTGCATGCATTTTGATGCCAAAACCTGTATCCATAGAGACATCATTGATTAAGGACGTTATAATCAGCCAGTCAGCACCAAAACATCATGGGCAGGTTTTGATATATTCTCTTATAGTATATTAAGCCTCTTACCCCTTATCATTCCCCACTCTGTTTTTCATTATCTATATGTCCTCACTTTCTATATATTTTTTTATCACTCAGACACTTATACTCTGACTTTCAGCAGGTGGAAAAGGCGAACTGAGTGGTGGAGACAGGAATCACCCTGAGACACGTTCGTCCAGGTTCTCCCTCTGTCGCAACCCCCAGCAGGGAGGTGCTCCCCAACGACCCCGGCCCTTCTTCACCAATGAATTTCTAAGCAGAGCGCTGTCCCGAAACGGGGAGGTGGTCTTGCCAATCCATAAGCTCATGTCTGGATGTAAGTCTCTGAAACACGTACTGTCCAACCGCAGACAACTGTATATGATACTGAACACCCAAAGCGAGAAGCTCGACCTCTGCTTCTGTGTGAAGGCAGATGATTACGAATATGTGACTTTCGCCACCTTGTCCGTAGGCGGCTGTGGGCGCTGAGGCGGGGCTGCCTGGCCCTGGTCCGCCCTGGGACAAGCCGGCCTTTACAAAAAAAAGGGAACCCCACAACTGACTCTCTGTACTGGTTGTTGAGAAAACCACTGATTAACGGTGCCAGGCTCGATGTCAGCAATGTTTCATACCCCGGCCTTAGGGGAGCACTGACTTGGTCTGGGACTCTGACTTTACAGCAGCTGGTGGATGCCGTGGGGCCAGCACTGGATAACCCCCAGGCTCTGGGCTCTCTGCTGAAACTGCAGTCGCTTTTCATAATGGGGGCTGGCTACTTAAAACAAGAAAAAGAGAAATGGCAGATCCTCAACCTCATCTCAGGAGAAGCAAAATTAGCTATTTACATAAGCCGAAAAAACTAAGTACAAAAAAGAAAATGGCAGGAAGTGCAAGAAGTAAGAGGACGAATGTTAAGGTTAATTTTACCAAAATGTTGGCAACCTTGATTTTTTTTTTTAATTCTGGTGTTTTAAAAGTATAATTTGTTCTGTTGAAAATGACCAAATGATTTTTGCAAATTTCTTTTACAACGGAAAAAAATATAATAATGCACTTTTAAACTGTATTTGACATTTACATTTTTACATTTCACTTACCTTGTAGTGTTACTTTAAATATGTAAGTAAAGTATTTTTTTCAAAAGTCAAAAACAAAATGCCTCTCTCTCTCTCTCTCTCTCTCTCTCTCTCTCTCTCTCTCTCTCCCTATTTCTATTTCTAC
>JAFBJU010000355.1:41682-202583 GCA_016785305.1 Colistium nudipinnis | reverse complement strand
CCCAGGCTCTGGGCTCTCTGCTGAAACTGCAGTCGCTTTTCATAATGGGGGCTGGCTACTTAAAACAAGAAAAAGAGAAATGGCAGATCCTCAACCTCATCTCAGGAGAAGCAAAATTAGCTATTTACATAAGCCGAAAAAACTAAGTACAAAAAAGAAAATGGCAGGAAGTGCAAGAAGTAAGAGGACGAATGTTAAGGTTAATTTTACCAAAATGTTGGCGACCTTGATTTTTTTTTTTATTTTGGTGTTTTAAAAGTATAATTTGTTCTGTTGAAAATGACCAAATGATTTTTGCAAATTTCTTTTACAACGGAAAAAATAATAATAATGCACTTTTAAACTGTATTTGACATTTACATTTTTACATTTCACTTACCTTGTAGTGTTACTTTAAATATGTATTTTTTTCAAAAGTCAAAAACAAAATGCCTCTCTCTCTCTCTCTCTCTCTCTCTCTCTCTCTCTCTCTCTCTCTCTCTCTCTCTCTCTCTGAGCCAATGGCGGAGTGAGTGCAGAGCTGAGAGCTTGGATTGTTTGTTCGATCTAAATATTTGTTCTACTTTCTTATTTTCTTTGTCAATGTGTTGATTTATGTTGTGTTAGTGAACAGAGCGTTTGTGTAGTGGTGCGTGTGTGAGAGCACGTGTGTGTGGGCATGGTGTTTTGTTTGACAGGATACCGGTGGTGGCGGCTGCTGCTGCCGCAGAGTTTGAAAAGCTAACCCGGCGTCATGCCATCAAACTCTGCCCAGTGGGACAATGCTCGGTGGAGAGAGCCTGGTTGGCGGTAGGAGAGGTGGTGGGGTACGGCTCAGTCAAATCTGCCTCCCGAATGAGTGCCATCGTAATGTTTTTGGAGAGCACAGCTAAAGTTAGCGAAGTGGTGAAGAAAGTTGTTTTCCAGAACACCTTCACCACCATTCCCCCCCCCCCTCGTAAGCCCAGCCACATTAGTGATAATTTCCAATGCTCCCTCGTTCATAAAAAACAAGGTTTTGGTCAAATAGCTGTCCCGCTACGGACAGCTCGTGTCGCAGATGAAAATAATTTCTCTGGGCTGCTAGTCGCCTAAACTAAAACATGTGGGGTGCTCCAGAAGACAGGTGTACATGGGCCTGAAAGATTCTTCCAGCGATCTAAACCTGTCCTTTTCATTCTAAATTGAAGGTTTCAATGACATGGTTTTTGCATCCTTGGAATAAATACTTTGCTTGTGGGGCGGAAAGACACTTAGTCCGCTCCTGCCCCTCCGCAGCCGGCGGTTCCCGTCGACCCGGCTCCACCGGTCCCTGAGTCTCTGGTGGTTGCCACCCCCCGTGTGTGTGAATGGTCAGAAAAAAAGAACCAGACACGCCAGTCCGTCGCAGGCAAAGAAACAATGCTAAAAATAAATAATGAACTAAAACCGAAAGATTGTGACTGTGTAACAGTTCGATAGACGACATGAGGGAAAAGGTTTTTATTGGAACCGTCCTTACGACAAAATAAGAAGTAAGCTCTTCACAGTCCTAAAGTAAATAAAACTCAGTGGAGAACTGCCCACTATTCCTGGCGAAGTGCCAGGCGCCTCCTCACTTCCTCCCAGGATCCAGCCAAGAGAGGCCAGAACCAGGTTAACCACATGCTTTTATGTTGAGTGAGCTGATTACCTGATTCTGGTCAGCTGTGTCTGGTCTCCGTCCACCACTCCCCTCTCTCACCTGCAGCTGGCGCTCTGACCACACCCCACTGCCACATATCCCCACCACCCCTCTCAGGCCGGGGTCCCATCGGCCGCAAGCCAACTCCCCACCCCCGCTGAGCGAGAGAGAAAGTCGGCAACGACCATCTGGTTACCTGGCCTGTGGATCACCTTGAGGTTGAAGGGCGTTGGCATCCTTCATGCGGAGGAACCACTGAAGCGGGGCGTGGTCCGAACAGAGGGTGAAAGGCCGTCCCAGGAGGGAGTAGTGCAAGGCGCCGACCGCCCACCATATGGCGAAGCACTCTTTCTCCACCGTACTGTAGTTCACCTCCCTCATGGTCAGCTTCCAGCTAATATACAGTACGGGGCGGTCAACCCCATCCACCTCCTGGGATAGCACGGCTCCCACTCCATTGTTCAAGGCTTCAGTCTGCAACACAAAGGGGAGAGAGAAGTTAGGTGAGAACAGGAGTGGCTTCCCACAGAGGTATTTCTTTACCCTCTCAAACGCCTGCTGACACTGCTCCGTCCACTAGACCGGATCTGAGGCACCCTTTAGAGTCAGGTCGGTCAAGGGGCTGGTCACCTCAGAGAATGTCAGAATGAACCGCCGGTAGTAACCGGCCAGCCCCATGAAACTCCTGACCTCTTTTTTGGTCTTAGGCACCGGGCAGCCGGCAATGGCTATCGTCTTTTGTACCTGGGGCTGTACCTGCCCCTCTGCCTAAGTGGTACCCCAAATACCATACCTCCCTCCACCCAATTGCACACTTACTCTGGTTGGCCATGAGCCCCGCCTGCCTTAAAGATCGGAGTACTGCCCCCACTGCCGCACATGCTGCTCCCACGTTTTGCTATGTATGATCACATCATCTAAATAAGCTGCAGCATATGCAGTATGGGGGCGCAGGATCCGGTCCATGAGCCGTTGGAAGGTGGCTGGGGCCCCAAACAAACCAAAAGGAAGCGTTACAAATTGGTACAAACCATACGGAGTGGAGAAAGCCATTTTTTCCTTACACTCTGGAGACAGGGGAATCTGCTAGTAGCCCTTGGTTAAATCCAGTCTTGTATAAAAGCGAGCTGTGCCTAACCGGTCCAGGAGCTTGTTGACCCGGGGCATTGGGTAAGCATTGAATTTTGACACCTTGTTAACCCTGCGATAGTCCACGCAGAACCGTGTTGACCTGTCGGACGCACCAGCACAACTGGACAACACCAATCACTGGTGGACTCCTCTATTACTCCCATCTTCAGCATAGCCTGAAGCTCTGCCTGAACATTTTTTTCCTGTGTTCAGGCAGCCGATAGGGCTGTGAACGTACTGTCAAGCCCCGGGTCGTTTCAATGTGGTGGTGTTTGAGATTGGTGCGCCCTGGCAGGGGGGAGAACACGTCGGCAAACTGCCTCTGCAATGAGGCGACGTCTGCTCTCTGGCCAGGAGAGAGATTGTCGTCCACACAGACCGGGGTTACTTTGTTGTTAACGACTACCTCCGGTCCCAACTCATCCCTCTTATTTACTGTTGTTGCCAAAGAAGCATACGCCACCTCCCTCAATGCTTTAAGGAGGTTCACATGGTAAATCTGTGTTGCCCCGCCCCTGTCAGATCGCACCACCAGTTCAAATGGGGATAACCCCGTTGAGGCCTGGGGAACCTCGCGCACTGCAAACAACAGAGGGTCTATTTGTCCCAATTACGGCTATCTTCGCGCACGAACATGCGAACCATGTTCTTTAGTGATTTGTTAAACCTCTCCACCAGCCCATCGGTCTGGGGATGGTAAACACTAGTCCGTATTGAATGGACGCCCAGTCGCTCATAAAGTTTGCGTAGTGTGCGTGACATAAATTATGTGCCTTGGTCAGTCAGGATCTCTTTTTGTCGTACCCTAAGTGCCCTGACATGGGTTATGATGAGCCACCTGAAAAATCATTTCCGACGGCTTTTGGGCACCAGCAATTGGGTGTTTTGCTCTCCTGTCTGTGTGTCCCTGCTCACACGATATAACCTGTCCCTAATCACAGAAAAGTATGGGCGACTGAATGCTGTGTTCAGGTGCAGCTGGGAGCCATCGACCATCACCACCTGGTTGAAGGCGTGTCGGAGGGTCTCATCCCAAGATTGCTTGAGGGGAAAATCCTCCATAGGAAACACGGGCGGGGGCAGAGGGACTTCATCACGAGCCCCCTCGGCCCCCCCTCGACGGCATCAGCCTCCTCCAAGTCACCGCTGAACACAGCACAAAGCTCACACTTCCCTGATGCACGGGAACGCACCCCCATAGCCCCCGCTAGCTTAGCATACCCCGGCCAATTTGTTACCAAGATCAAAGGGTGTGTAAGGCGAGTGCTAACTCCAGCCTTAACTCTATGCTCTTTGCCGATAAAAGAAATTTGCAGAGTCACTTCTGGGTACTGGTGAATATCCCCATGCACACACCTCAGCTTCACCCACGAAGCTTCTACCAATGCCCCGGTTCGATCCAAGCGCTGATGGATCATCGTCTGGTTACATCCCGTGTCCACCAGAGCCTGGTACGATGAATACATATTGGTATACGGTATGTCCCTCAGGACCGGGGGTAGACACTGGCGGTCCCGCAACCCTGATCAGCTGTCTGACTTCCATAAGCGGACACTCGCGCCAGAAGTGGCAGGGCTGCCCCCACCGCCAGCAATCCTGCCCAGACGTCGGAGGAGCCCTTGGTGGTGCCGAATGGCCAGACGCAGAGGCTGGATCCTGGGGGGGAAGGGAAAAAGGGGGGAATTAGCGTGGCCCCTGGCCTGTGTGGTATGGGCTGTGTGTGTGTTTGCATCAGTGCGTGCTGGATGGGTCTAGCTGCTGGGGTTTCTGGGGACTGGGACTCCTCTCTCAGGCCCCGCCGGGGAAGGGAGAGATGGACTGCTGCTTTGTGGCTGGTGGGGCAGTGGCATTGGAACCAATTCGCCATTGAGTTTGGCAGTCCCACTACGAACTGCTCCAGCGCCACCTGCTCTATGACATCGTATGCGGAGTGTGTCCCCGGGCGGAGCCAGCGCCTCGCCGCATCAAGGAGCTGCTGAGCGTAGGAGAAGGGACGTCCGGCGTCCTCGAAGGGCAACTCTCTGAACCAGCAGCGATGTCCCTCGGGCATGCTGCCCACCCGGTCCAGGATGGCTCTCTTCAGCAGTTTGTGAAGTGCTGCAGGCTGTGCGCAGCCAACTGTGCTCCCCCGGAAAGCAGGGTCAGCAATCGCGTAGCCCACTCCTCCTCCGGCCACCCACACGCTCCTGCTGTGCTCTCCAATATGTCCAGGAACGCTTCTGGGTCGTCCTCAGCTGTCAACTTCTGGAGGGCGAGCAGCGGCGGACGCGCCGAGCTGGTCAGGGGCTCCGTCACGTGGGTGGTCGTTCGCTGCAGCAGCTCCCGCAGGAGAGCAGGATCCTTCCGTTGTGTGGAGGCTATTTCACTCTGCTGGCGCTTGAGTGCAGAGGTGCTCTCCTGCATGGCAGAGAGGCATTGGAGAGCCTGTCCCAGAGTGCTCTGCGTATTTCCCCCCTCATCTGTCATTGCCCCACGTTGGGCGCCACTGTAACACTGTAACTGAGTGAGCTGATTCTGATTCCTGATTCTGGTCAGCTGTGTCTGGTCTCCGTCCACCACTCCCCTCTCTCAACTGCAGCTGGCGCTCTAACCACACCCCACTGCCACACACTGAAAAACATATGAATGAGTCTGCAGAGTAGTACATACAGTAGATGAGGAGATGTCTGATGATGATTTTTTTTTTATGTCCCAGAAGAGAAAATCCTCTGACCCCTCCATAAACAGAGCCAAGAGTATGGAGCCAGAATAATTCGGAGTCGCAAAATACACGCACAATACACAGCTTGCGGTCAGATTCACTACTCACGCTCGCAAATACACTGCTTCACGGTCGCAAACTCATGACTCGCACGCGTACTCTAACTATGCGCTTGCATGCGGGAGAGCCAGCGTCGCCGCCGACTGTGCGGAGCAGTCAACCGCGCGACCGAGTGGAATCTTTTTTACCCTTTGAGGCGGAGCCACAGGACTTTGATTGACACCTCTCAGGACACCCGGAGTTGCCAGGTTTGAGCTTCAGGTACATGTCGAACTAGTACGAGGAGAGTCGGCGGCAAGATCAGTAGGGCGAGATTCAACGTTAAATGTTGAAAAAGAATTATACTCGTGAGGTGTACAGCTAATATAATAATATTATCATATCATTTTGAGTAGACTGTAGCTGATGAAAACTGGTAAATAGGTACATTTCATTACTTAAAAAAAATACATTTAGCTCACAAGGTAAATAAGCTAGCTAGCTAGCTTCCCAGCTAGGTTAGCTAAGAAAACTAATTTTTTTGTTGTTTTTCTACTTTAGCAAAATAAATTCCCCCAGTTTGAATCTTGTCTTATCTTGCCTTAGTGTAAACAGCTTATTGTATGTTATCTAATGATAGAATACCTCCATAATAAGCTAATTACTTAAATGTAATCAATATAGTATTATAATCTATGATACATGGTATGTTAAAATTCTTCCTCTTGTATGTTTTGTTCCACAGAAAAAATGGCAGATAACAAGAAGGTTAAGTATTATAAATATCAATCAAATTGTATTGTTTTTACAGCGCTGCTTATTTAAAGTTGATTGTATTTGTTTTTCCTGTCCTTCAGACCGAAATCGCTAAGGCCGCACAGGAATTGTTGGCCATGCTGAGGGCAGCAAGAAGCATTTATTATATTTCTTTACACTAGGCCACTTAAGGACATAACCAGCAAGGTTACATTATATTGTGTTCTCCTCCTGTATGAAGTTAGTAACCCATCATAGCATGGACTTAAACATTAACATTTAAGGTTCTCTGCTCAGATTAAACTGTAGGCCAGGGACAGTCTGGGGACAGTGGACAGCCGGCAATGCAGGAACACCAGCAACTCCTGCCTGTCCTTGCTCCTACAAGGAGTTCCGTTCAGGACCAAATGTCCAGGTTTCAATGTTGTTATTTATACAATGCCTATGAGTTGCAACCCTGAGCCTGTTATTACGTTATTCGAATTGAAATTAGGTAGTAGTCATCACTTTTGAAGCCATAGAAATGACTGACAAGAATATATCTGAAATAGTAATCTTAAAGTTCATGACACAGTTGTTCCACTTTTGAATTCATTTATATTTTATCTACACCCTGCACCCTACACTCCATGAGAGACAACCCCTAAGCCCATGAGGAGCTTATTCTTTTACAGGTCTTACAAAGGTCTGCACAAGTACCAGAGGAGGCTGACCATAAGGAGGTATATATGGGTCTCATATTGGCAATACTTCCGTCATTTTAGTGTTAGACTGATACCATAATGAGTAATCTTCATCCTGCACGCATGCAAACAGCTTGAAATGTAATTAAGGCACATTTTGCTTACACTACTTGCATTCTTTAAATCAGCAGATTACCAATATCCTGAGATCTACCCCTACAGTAGATGGCAAAGCTAGAGGGAGCCTGGCTTATTCAAAAGGCTACGGGTAAAAATCAGAAGATGAAATTTGTATATGCTTTTATTTTTTTTTAAACATGATGAAAGATTTGTGTCATTCATTTGCAATGTATGATCCTTCCTTCAAACTGTACGGGAGAAATATTTGTTTTAACCCTAACAGGCGGATTGGGTCAGAGGAAGTTCAATCTGGTGCCCCCAGATGAGGAGGGCTACTTAGGGTCCAGCCGTGTGAAGACCTGGGGAGGCAAGGGTTGCCAGTATATAATGCCCAGCAAACACTGGACACCTCTCCCTTGGCCCTCACAGCCCCTGAGTTCCAAACCATGCCAAAGTCACGGTGCATGACTTGCTAAGAAGATGTGCCTTTGCAGCTTCTAAGCATTCATAGTGAATCTTGTAAGCCGGAGCAGATGAGTGGTACAAAAGAGTATAGTCCTCATCATTATAACCCATAATTTTTGATCAAATAGGATGTTTGTTACTCTTTTTCTTTATACCCCCTGTGATTGTTTGATGTTCTCTTTTATAGACCCATTACAATGACTTTGTGGGTGACATAGATTTGTTCAACACCAATGATGAGGTGGTAAGCAAACAAAAGTTTGATCCTTATTAATATATCATGCTATGAAGCCCTGTGCATAACTATGATGTGAAGTGAGTAACAATTACATTTTACAGGTTTTCACTGGTGAGGGGACATCATCAGGTCACAAGGTGAGGCAACTATAAGACAGCCCTTATGTTTATTTTAAATTTAGACATTTAAAATACTTTTTAGAATAAGTTTTTGCCATTTGTGTCTTCAAGCTACATTTATTCCTGTGTTTTGTGGGTCTTGTGAGATCAGTTTTTGTTCTTGTACATTTGTTTTCTTATGTGACAGGTTGCTTGTCCATTGTGTGGAGGGTTCTTTTCAGAGAGTCTCATTAATGTACATGCTGAATTTTGCAGGTTTACAGAGGAAAGGTAAAGTGATTGCAATAAATGTATGTCCACATTGTTGAATGTATTACTTGTGCACTTGAATGATATTATAATTCCTTTTTAGGGTCACTTTATTTCACTTTATTCCCACCTCTACCAAGGCTGTACTACATTTCAACATCTGATGGATCTAGATTTCAGTTAAAGAAAATATTCAAAAAATGTTACATCATTTCAGTGCCATTGACACTTAAGTGACAGAGCCAAGCACCAGTGACTGGACCATACCAGTGTATGTATGAAGAGAAAATAAATTGTGAGGAGATTATGTTTACCGCCAGAGCGTAATGTTTTACAATATTTGTTTCTGTGTTGTAGCTTGTAAGACCTCCTGGAAAACCTAAAGGGCAAAATAGATCGGCCGAAAACATTTAAAATAAACATCACCAGACAAGCTCTATTTCAGAGGGGGCCTGAAAGAATGGGCAAGGCAGAAACAGGCCTCCCACCGGAACATCATCACGGTTTGCTTCATAGGAGAAAATGGAATTGGCCAGGGGGCTCTGAGAAAAGAATTATTTACTGGTATGTGGTCCCCATTAAGGTTGAAACAATTGAAATGCAACTTGCTTAAGTTACAAATCTTGAATGTGACCCCTAACTCTTTCCTTTTTCACAGAAATGGTGCAGGCAATTGAATCTGGATTATTTGAAGCAAATGAACAAACCCAAATATAATTTGTCTGCATTTCAGGACAATACTTTCAAGTAAGTCAAGCGTTGTACAGTAGTCATGATATTTTTTAATTAAGCATAATTTTCTAAAAATTTTTTTTTTTTATTTTGTCAAAAGGTATTGTGGTGAGATTTTTGCAGCCAGTGTAGTGCAGGGAGGGGGGGCCTGCATCAAATTTCACGAGCACCCAAATATACCATTATCTCTGCCATGGGAAGCTGGAGAAAGATGTGGTGAAAGCGGTACCAGCAGGCAGTGACATGAATAGTTTGGTGACTGAGGTATTAAAACATTTTCATATGCACAAACCTTTTTCACTTTCTTGCATTTAAATTGATCAGAAAATGTTTGCCTTCTATGTCAATTTCTCATCCGGGTCAACCTGCCAAAGAAAACAGCCTACTGGACTATGCAGAACGCATCATAGTCCGTGGGTACTCGGGGCCCATCAATGTTGAGCGCAAGAAGGATGTCCTAAAGTATATAACTAATGTTACTATTCATTACAATCACAAATAGCTTCAGCTGTAACCCATTCTGTCTTAATAATTACAGTCATTTTACAGTCATGGGCCATAATGTTACACTCCTGGGTCATGCTCCTCCCCATCCTGCAGCAGCTGCGAGAGGGACTAGGCCTTTATGGGTTGGATGCATATCTGGTTCAACAGCCACAGGTGTGCAGGCAACTGTTTGTGCCAGGCAACCTTCAGGAAGTAACTAACATTGATACATTATTTACCAAATTAAATCTCTTAACATATTCTGCATTTAGGACTAATGAACCAAATAATACTTTAAAATGAAGCCAAAAAGCAATCATTTCTGTTCATCCAAGGGGTAATCAAATTCTGGGACAACCACCACACCATCCACTTCTTCTCCATACTCAGCTGCAATATCCCAGTCAACTTCCAGCTCTTGGATTTCCTGAAAGTTGAACAAGACAAGGCCTTTCAATATAAGCATAAATCAATCTAAACGGCAATGCAAAGTTATTATGAAGTTATGATCAGATTGTTGTGTTTTAGTACAGGTTATTAACATAGAGGTGACAACAAGAACACATTTTTAGATTGTTTATATGATGTTGTAGATATGTGTTATATCTAGAAAAGCCAGAAGTTTTGCAAATGTAACCTCAAGATTCTCCGGTTGGTTGACGGGGTGAAGCATCATTCCAGTTTGCCACAACTGCACAGGAGTTTGATTCCTTTCTGTTCTGAGAGGGTGGTTGTTCCATCCCTCAACAAAAGTTTGGGTAGAAATGTAATGTGGACAGCAAAAAGATCTGTAAAGGAAAGTAGGAATAATTGAGTGTATTGACAGGTGAGCTCTGAAAACATAACATTCAATACAAAACCCTGAAAATGTGTTTTCATCCAAAGTGATTCAAATAATTGCCAAAATGTTGAAAGTTCATTTGTCTATCATTATGCTGAGTCATCAATGTTAATTTCAGTACCGCAGAAATTTAAAGCTATGTAATCATAGATAGCCAGCCGTACCTCTTGAGGAAACATCAAGAAGACCATCCATCTTCAGGCTGTGGAGTGTTGTCATAATATTTGGATGTGACACTCATTCTGAGATCACGTCACAAACGTTCAGTCCTACATACAAACAGTGCAATATTGTTAAACATTAAGGAAATATTACCTTGTATTTTGTCAAGTGATTTTACAAATATACAAAACAGACCATGAACGGCATATAACAAACCTTTGATGGGGACGCTTTTTCCTGACATGAAGCTTCCTTGGTCAGTTCCCCGAATATTAAACATGTATTGTGCAATGTCGACATTTTCCACACCCTGATCACCTCTGACCCTGTAGTGTACACACAGATTACCAAAGTTTACAAAATACATCATTATTGTACAATACTTGCAAATAGAATAAACATGTTCAGCATATGAGATCACTGAAACAGGATGAAGTTGAGGCACTAACAAGAGGAACCAAGTGTTTCAGTTAAGAAACATCTATCTGTAATGATTGTGTCTGTACATTATAGCTTATTAATGTACCTTAAGGGAATGCCATGTTTCTCAGTTGCTTCTTTGAAGGCAGAATATGCTGTTAATGCACGATTGTTGGTTGCAGCTTTTAAGCACATCACCTGGTGAATTACACAACTTTTAAAAAAAATATAGAAACGATTTATTTTGTTCTAGTTCTCTGCAAATCTCCTGGAAGAATATATTGTAATCTGGTTAAGTTATGGAGAACACTCAAAGTAAGACGTTACGGTAACAAATATCTTCTTACATTTTTCAACAATCACTCATAATAGGGCATTTGTCATGTGTGTAATGTAATTCTACCTTCCTGGAGTAGCCATCCACTGCACCAAACATTACAATGTTGTACCTGGTGAACACATGTACATACCTATGTTATTATTGTCTACTTGATCTTTTGATATATATCTTGAAAGGTACTAACCTGATCAGCTTGTGATTAATGTCAACATGCCACAGCAAAAGGGGGCCCCTGACAGAGTATGTCCTTCTGACAATGCAGTTCAATCCAGCAAGTCTTGAGAGAATACCAATGGAGTCGACACGGTGCAGTGATGTCGTCACTGTCCTCCACTGGACCTGCATTCCCATAGATAACAGTCTACCTATCACCATCCTGTAGCCCGCTGTGGGCAATTCATTTTTTATCACGAGAACTGCGTGGTCCAGCTGCTGGTTGCACCAGTCTCGTGTTCAATATCATACTTGGGACTTCCCCGGCACCACTTTCCAGATTCAGTTTCAAGGTGATGGCTTCTGCCTTCAACCTCTTCAATGCTGAGTTTAACCTGAATATTTACGTGTCTCAAGAGTGCGTGCCAGAGGTACAGCTCTTGACGACAAACGAATTCCATAAAGTCCAAATTTAGAGGGCTTCTTAGAAGAGCTGACTTCTATTTGTTTATCACTCTTGAAATTAACTCATTTCTGTGCATGCCCTGTAACAATACAGAAATGTCACTTAGTGATAGCTTAGGCCATTTCTTCTATGAGAATGCAGAAGGCCATTGTTTTACCTTACTTTTGTTGAGAAATAGAAATTTGAAATGATGACTTACATGTATGTCCTCGGAGGTCGACATCACTTTTCTCTTTTATGGGGCAGATTTATCAGCAGCGTGTATTGATATGTATTTAACTCAACTAGCATTTAGCCTTATCCTGTGAGATGAGTTAAATGTACCTGAAGCTCAAACCTGGCAACTCCAGGCATCCTGAGAGGTGTAAATCAAAGTCCTGTGGCTCCGCCCCAAAGGGTCAAAAAGATTTCACTGGGTCGCGCGGTTGACTGCCCCGAGGATTTGTGTTGCAGACTGACCCCAGACCTTCGAAGTGGATGGAATGAAAGCAGCATAAGAATGCAAGGATTCTGCTTTGGTGCCTAGCCCTCCAGCCATACCAGTTCACCATAAAGTATTGTCCCCCAAACTTTGACCATGACTATCTTTTGCGTTTGCCTGACCTGTTCAAGCCAGAAAGGGAGGAGGTGAGAAATGTGAGGAAGCACCAACTGCCTAACTGAAATGTTTGCTTTGATAAAATAAGTAGATGCTTATTGTCTGTTTGTGAATATCAATGCCAAATTTAAAAACAACGATAATCGTACAGTTTATGCCTTAATTTTTTGGATCTGGATAATATACATTTTTAAACAGTTGTACCATATTAACCTGTGTGTCAATCCTCCTGCACTCCAATGGAAGCCATTTTGTGCCAGTGCTCAAAGAGGGAGCATGCCTCCAAACTACTTCTTATATGTGTTTTGAGAGTAGGCGGGATCAGGTGTGATTGATTAGATAACATTTGGTTTTAATAGTAGCAAATTAAGTTAAATATCCGAAGATGGTTAATTATTTTGTTTATTTTGTAATGCTGAATGTTTTGTTGAAATTTAAATTTGGGTCAAATATTGTATTAAGAGAAAAGTATCAAGAAACAGCTTGCCAGTGTCAATGATTGGTCTTCCGAAAGCTACCCTGCACCGCACCTTACCACGCTGAATACCATCCTAATTTATCTCCAAGGACTGGGAGATTTCTAGATTTACTTCAAACTATACATGTTTTGCTTTTTAAAATAAACTAACTAATAGCTGAAGTATTGTAAAAATATTTGGACACGAATGTTATATTTAGAAATAAAATGAAATAAAGTTTGTAAAACAACGAGGGGTAAAGAGTACACATGGAAACTGATCTATTGCTGTGAGAGCAAAACATGCTGCACTACCTCAGTAAGACAAAAATATGGCCTGCTGTATTGGGAAATGCACTGATAACACTTAGACCACTGAGAAGAAAATGAGAAATAGTTTACTGTGACAGGAAATAATTTCTTCCCGTGGCAAACCCATCATCCATCATAAAAGGTTAATTGAAAAGAAATGTTTTCAAGGCTTTTATGCAAGTGATTTATCTTGCCCAAACATAAGAATTAATATGAGACCCATGCTTTAGATGTGGATTTTGTAAAAACAATAAAATACATTGACATGAGTGGCCTACAGGAAACATTCCTGTTAGTGAGAAAACAATTTGTTTTGTTTCAGGAAGTACAGCTGCTGCAAATGAAGCAAATATTAGCAAGGTCTTTTCTGCATTTTTTTTCAAGAACATTTTTCTGAATACATACAAATCTGGCTAAATAACTAAAAGCAGAAGTTAAACTACACATGCATGCACATGCTTTTGACTTAAGTATATTGTGTGTTGCTTGAGATTAGGCATAGGCCAGTTTCCAGTTTCAAGGTTTAACTACTTTTTGCGACTGCTTTTTACATAAAGTCAATCATAGAAAAATAAATTTAAATCAAATAAATATTGGACTATTATTAGTTTTATTACATTATCTTAATGTACATGTTTAGCAATATTCCAAATATTTTGTCAATAACTTTATTCAATGGGAAAAGTTTATTTTTGAGGAGACATTTCAAAATAATTTAGTCACGACCTGAAAGTTTCCAGTTAAGTAGATTGCTGATTACATACAAGTTTAGTGATTTAATTGGTTCTTTATGTGGACTGAATGTTGCTTTATAAAATACCATTATCTAGCTTAAGATAACATTTCTGGTTTACAAATGATCTGGAAGCAGCAGTATATATTTCCAAATATATATATTTTGAAGAAAGTTTATCATAAATAACCTTGTTATAATCTCTCTCTCAACAAAGTAATGTTTAAACACCTTTGAACAAAATTAATTACTTCTTAAAAATCTCTGTCTCTCTCTCTATCTCTGTGAATGGCGGAGTCAGTGGCCGGGCAAATTCGTAAGCCCAGCCACAAAAGTCATCATTTCCAACGCTCCCCATCATAAAAAACATGTTTTGGTCAAAGAGCTGTCCCGCTACAGACAGCTCATGTCCCAGATGAAAATTATTTCTCTGGGCTGCGAGTCGCCAAAACTAAAGCATGTGGTGTGCCACAGGAGACAGGTATACATGGTCCTGAAAGATTCTTCGAGCGATCTAAACCTGTCTTTTTCATTTAAAATTGACGGTTTCAACTATATGGTTTTTGCATCATCAGAAAATCTGAAATTCTTTGCTTGTTTGGCAGAGGGACACTTGGTCCGCTCTTGCCCAGAGAAAAATGCAGCGCTGCAGCCGTGGGGAGCCGCCCGCCGCGGCCCCAGAGGGTCTGTCGGCCCCGACTCTGATGGCTTCGCAGCCTCTGAAATTCTTAGAGCTCACCAAAGGTGCCAGACTCCCAGCAGTGGCAGATCATTTTGACAATTTAAAAGTCTTTATTAAATCAGAGAGAGTTTTTACAGGAAAATCAAACCTCGACAGTTTACTCACTGAACAGGAGGTATACAGGCTACGAAAAATGTGTGTCAGGGTGAAAGCCCAAATTTTAGAAGATGAATTTTGAATTTTCTATGCTTCTATCTTTTACTGACCTGTCATTTTTTATCCATGTGTAATTTCTTTTTTTTTTTTAACCTAAATGGAGCCAGGGCTGATTTTAAAAGACCTGTTCTTTTTAAACTCATGGATTAAAAAAAAGTGAATGTGATGTTTTTACAGCAGGGTGTGAAATATGCCCTTTTACGTGCAATTTGCAGACAAATTCTGATATTGCAGGTAAAAATATTTTGAACTTGCAATTTTGCAAGTTAAAAATATCCTCGGTATCATGAAACCGGAAACAAACAACGTTTCTTAAAACCGTCATGTCACACTCTTATTAATAGAACATCTTTGGTGGTACGTCTCTAGTATTTTGGCCAATCAGAGTCAAGATAACGGCACCAAATTTCCAGGGGAGAACCAGTCGCGACGGGGTGGGAGACATTGAACCCCACTCCTGCCTCCAAGGGAGAGAGGAGAGTTAGGTGTCTGGTGCAATGTTGCCAACTCGGCGACTTTTTCTAATCATTTATTGGAAAAAAGTTCTGAATGATGATATGATAAAGGCTTCACCAGAGTAAGAAGGTTGTAGTAGGGCAGGAACATTAACATGGGTACCTGCAGTCAGGTTTTCGAAATTGCAGGTAAAATTTCTGTCGATCCGACAGATCACTGAAACTCACCAACTGTCAGACCGGTGGAGGGTTTTTAATAGAAACCACAGGCAGTATACCTGGAGCCACTCGAGATGAAACAACATCTCCCTGGCTAGGTTGGACCGCCTCGATTGTTTTAAACGCCATTTAAACATTTTTTAAAAGGTGTTTCATTCAGCCGGTAGGATTCTCTGACCACTGTCTCGTCTCCTGTTTGTTTTTTATTAAGAATGTTCGTTTAAACAGCGCCTATTGGCTTTTTAACAGCTCCCTTTTAAATGACCAGGCTTTTAGAACTGTGAAGTGTTTTTGTTCTGCCTTCAGCTGCATTCAGCAGTGGTGGGACTTTGGTAAAGCCCAAATCAAACAGCTTTGCTGACTGTTCACTCGCAATGTCACTAAAGACATAACGCGATCCATGAAAGATCTGGAGAGTCAGATAGGAGATCTACAAACGTTAGCAGATTCTACAGGAAATCGAGGGCATTTAGGGCACTCCCTCAAATCCAAAAAATCAGCTATAGCCAACTTGGTGGGCGTAACAGCGCAGGGAGCTCTCATCAGGTATTGCCTCATGAACATCTCGCAGATGGACCCCCCTCTCGCTTTTCCTTTGGGTTGGAGCAAAAAAATGGACAAAAGAAGATTGTTCACTCTTTACGTATGGGCAGTAGCTCTGAAATCTCAGAGTCCTCTGAGATCAGGAAGTTTGCTGCCAGTTTCCACTGAGTGAATGGTCAGATAATCCAGATGAGCACAACAGCTTCCTCATAGGTCTCCCTCAAGTCAACCCTGAGGAAAACTCACGCAGCGGACATCACGCTGCAAGAGCTCCTCACTGCCACCATGAGCCTGCAGAAGCAGAGCTCCGGGAATAGACAGCCTTCCTGCTGGCTTCTATAAGTCCTTTTGGTCTGGAGAAGACCTGCTCAAAGTAAACAAAGACAGTCTCCAAACAGGACGACTGCCTCTGAGCTGCAGAAGAGCCGTCATCACCCTGTTCCCAAAAAAGGGATACCTGCAAGACCTTAAAAACTAAAGGCCGGTCTCCCTGCTGTGCACAGATTATAAAATCCTGTCCAAAGCTCTGGCCCTGAGAATGAGAGAGGCGATGGCGTCCGTCATCCACCCTGACCAGACCTACTGTGTGCTGGGCAGGCTCATCAGTGACAATGTCACCTTAATTCGGGATGTTTTGGATCTCTCCAGTTCATTGGCTATAGATACTGGTCTTATTTCCATGGACAAGGAAAAGGCTTTTGACCGGGTTAAACACGAGTACCTTTGAGGTGCCTTGTCGGCCTTTGGGTTCAACCCAGGTTTTATGGCCATGATCCAAGCTCTATATAGTGACATTGCGAACTTCCTGAAAATTAATGGTGGCCTTAGTGCGTTGGCTGTAGTTAGTTTTAACATTGAAAGAGGGGTAAGGCAGGGCTGCTCTCTCTCTGGCATGCTGTACTGCGTAGACATCGAGCCTCTGCTCCACAAATTCAGGAACAACCTGAGTGGTGTGAACTTCCCCCAGTGCCCTGTGTCTTTTAAACGATCTGTTTATGCAGATGAACTCATTGTGATGGTAAACCATCAAAAAGACATTGACTTTTTAACTGAAACTGTAAAACGTTTTGGTTTTATTTCATCAGCCAAGGTGAACTGGGGGAAGAGCGAGGCTGTGATGGTGGGAGAGAGGCTGGGGAGTCAGCTCAGGCTGTCTGGTGCCTTAACCTGGAAAAAAGGGGAACTCGAATACCTTGGAGTCTTCCTGGGCAACAAGACCTCCCAAAGATAAAACCGGGAAGGCCTATTTGAAAAAGTTAAAGGTGGAAATGGCTATTGCTAAAAATGTCATAGAAGTCGTACACTGATCGTGAACAACCTGGTCTCGTCGGCCCTGTGGCACGGGCTGACATGTGTTGACTCTGCAGCTTCTCTTCTATCCCAGATACAGAGGGTTTTAATTGATTTCTTTTGGGACAGGCTGCACTGGGTCCCGCAGAGTTTCCAATTCCTTCCTAAGGGGGAGGGAGGCCAGCAGAGGCGCTGCCTTCCGCCTGCAATTCATCCAAAAGTTGCTAACTGGACCAAAGGACACTCTGTGGAGACCATTATCTCACCTCGTCCTGCAGCGTTTTAATAGCCTGGGAAAGGATTTACACATCGTCTCTGCCAGGTTTTTATAAGAGTGTTTTTATCGTGTGGAATATGCTGAATAAACAAAGACGGGAACAGGCGGATTCACTCCACTGGCTCCTGCAGGAGCCCGTCCTGTTTGGGACCTCATTGGACTATCCCAGCTGGGGGGGACAGACTGTTTACAGGTTGCTGCAGAATACAGGGGTCTGCATGCTGAGGCAGGTGGTGAAGCTAGCTGGGCCCAGCCTCGAGAACCCCACCAGACTGGCCGCTCACATTGGACTTAGGTCTATAAGGACCACACAAAATCTCCTAGACCACTGGAGAAAAAAACTCCCAGGACATGAATGCCTCCTTTTAGCAGGTTTCACAAACAAAACAATTGCTGGAGAAAATAGAGGACCCCTTTCCTGCCATTTTCCTGGCACCGGAATATAAGGAATGCAGCGGATCTTTACTGGAACCTGTTCGAACTGCTTCCCTAGAGGAGGCCTCAGGAAAAAAACATTTTATCAGATGATGGTAAAAACTCTCAATCAACACAAACTGTCCAGACCAGAGACCAGACATTCCCTGGAGGAGCCACCTGGGCCTCTATGCTGGAGCCTGACCAGCATGGAGGTCGCTGTACAAACCACCGCTTTTCAAAAGGTATGGGGACCTGCACTGGAGAATGCTCCATGGAATAATTGCATTAAACTCCTTTTTATTCAGGATAAAAGTTGCAGTGGAGGACAAATGTCCTTACTGTGACCAAAGAGAGACTGTCTTCCACTGTTTTTATGAGTGTCATCGTCTTTTAAGATTGTTTCTGTTTTTAAACACTGTTGTGGAGTTGTGGAGAGGTTTTTAACAAGCAGGTTTTTATTCTGGGTTTTAAATACACAACCCAACAAAAACACAAGTGCCAGCTTTTTTCTTTGTTTTAGGGCAGGCCTAGATGGCAGTGTATTTTAGCAGGAAAAGGAAGGTGGAGAAAAACACTATCATCGATTCTGCAACAATATGCAAAAAGTTGATCAAATCCAGACTGCTGGTTGATTTTAACTTCCATAAAGCATAAGAAGACCTTGCCACTTTCTGTCAAGTCCGGTGCTTCAGAGAGGCACTCTGCTCAGAGGCAGAGGAAAATGTTAACTATGGCGAGGTACTGACCTGATTTTACTTTATTTATTCATGAAGAATGTTGTTTGTGATTTTTAATACACAAAATTAGCAGGTGGATGTAAAACAAAGTAATGTTTAAACACATTACTTTAAACACCTGTGAACAAAATTAATTAAATTACTTAAAAATCAAATCTCTCTCTCTCTCTCTTCAGTTTAGAATTTTAAGTATATTATCTTTGACATTGAAATAACAGTGGACATTAGTATGTTGGTAATTTTTGTAATAACAACAATGAATATGACAACAATTTTCCTGGTGTTCCAAGAAATCTTCAATAATGAAAACCTAGTATATTCTCAGTAAATGCTTAATTGTGTATTTACTTTTCTTTCTTTCATTCTCCATAGACCTCATTGTATTCTTTCCTCATTCCTAAGGTTAAACGCTATAAACACACACCTAAACAAATAAAAGTAAAAATCCCAGGGCTTTAAAATACCCATCTTAAAGCCCCGGAGATGGAATGTCACACAGTAAGCCATGCTTCACCATTCACACATATATGCCCACATTGACACGAACACTCAAACACAAAGGCCCCAGCATAAATGATGCCTGATCAACACAGACCTCTGTATCACCCATCTGCTGCACAGTCATGTACACTACATGCTCCACTCCAGGGGTAGGAAAACTAGTGGTAAATCCAAAATTATCATCTCTACACACGCGAGCACCGCAAAAATCCACAATTAAGTGATTTACATGATATGGACACACCGTCTGTTTGTTTATTTGTCTCTGTTTTATGTTGTGATGAATCAGAATTATAATTTAAGCTAGTTTAAGGTTGTAAAGACAAGAAGACCCTTTTAGGTTTCTTTGCTTTCCCTACATCTTTTTTCTGTTTTATTATTCTCTTTAAAATACTTACGTGTTGTAAACCCTGTTGGGCTGGGTACACAAGGTCCATGACACAAAAATAATAAATAATAATAAATCAATCATTTGAGCTGACAGCTTCAGTGACTTTGCAGATAACATTCTTATGAAGAAATACACAGTAAACTAGTTTCTTTTCTTTCTATTGTCCTGTGGATCCTGGTAGTTGTACCTCTCACTGGGTTCTCATTTGTTTTCATCTGTCCAACCTTAACTAAGTATTAAGGCCACAGAGATGATCTGCACTAGCTTCACCTTGATCAGCCACAACAGAGATTTGCTCTTGAACCATTATTGCATCATTCAATGGAGGCACACTGATGCAGTGGTTAGCTCAAGTGCCTCACAGCCACCTGATTCCTAATTTAGGGATTTTTCTGTTTGCATATTCTCCCTGTCACCAGGGTGTACCAGAGGCTACACTAATTCCAAGTGTTTCGATTTCTCCGATTCCTACAATGTGTCAGGCAGAACAGCGGACACAAATGCAAACTCCTCGGGCAGGGAATCGGTTCAGAAACCAGATAGTTTATTCAGGAGCAAAGTTACAAAGACAAGGCAGATCTCAGAATCCAGGAACAGGCAGGGGTCAATACACACTGGGAACAATTGCGAAGGTACAGAGTCGATAGGCAGGTTTCAGAATCCAAGAACAGGCAGGGGTCAAAATACACTAGGAACAATAACTGAGAAATGCTGGAACGCTGAGCACAAGGGAAACAGACAAACTGGCAACTGGCAGACTGAACGCAGGGGTATAAATATACAGGGAGGTGATGAGGTAATTGGAAAAAAGGGAGGCAATCAGGAAATCACACCAAACCTGGAACACCTGTGAATGCAGGAGGCAGGCAGGGTATGACACAATATCAGTAAATAAAATAAAATAATCTCTAAAAGTAATTAACATTTTATCCCACAAAAGCAAGGCACACAGTAACCCTTGTCGAGGGTTAAGGAAAGCAGATATCATTAGAATTGCGCATCGTCCCACACAAACATGCACATGCAAACACACACAAGCCTCGAACTTTAAGAGGTTTTCCTAATGACATATTTTGGATGATGGTTGTTTTGTTGTATTTTTTTCCCATTCAAATTATGTAAGAATCTTGAAAATATATTGAAATAGATTTTTTTCCAAATACAATGGTGTGTACTGTTTCATTCAGTTGCATTACTGGCGTCTTTTTAATTTCCAACTTTACAGAACACAGCCTGCGTATGTGAATTGCATCCCATAAAGAGGATTACTTCACTTTTTTTGGCACAGCGAGCTGCTTCTTGTTTGTCAGTTTCTAACTCTACAGCATTCCAATGGCACTGAGTTCACTGTTCACCTGCAAGAACAATGACACTCAACTCAAGTGTGAGAATTGTGGGTTTAGATGTGCATGTATTTGATCATATGTCTATCAGCTGTGTGTTCATGGCATTGTTGGACCACTTGGGAGTATGAACAGTCAACTATATACTGGAGCTTAACGTTTCAGGCCATCACCAGCATATGTACATGGCAGTTTTATATTTAAAGGCATTATTTTCTAAGGTTACATACTAACATTTACCTAACACTTTTCCAAAGACGTTTTACTAATGTTCTTCCTGGGAGTTGCCCATGTCATAACGCAGAGGAGTAGATAATAAAGACAACATAACCAAAAAGGCAGTTTTATAAAGGTCATTTCCAATAATATTTGGGGGAAAAAAAAAAAAAAATTCAGGGTAACACACCAGTCATTGTATTTTGGCTAAAGTGATATTGTCAATCAGTAATCACAGAGTTGGAAGCAACACAGGGTCGTAAGTGAGGCTGATTGTTCTGTGTCAAGTGTGGAAAAACAGTAATCACAAATACATACTTACAAATCATTTCATCAGCATTTTTAGATTATTTCGTTATCATTTGTCAAGAAGTAAATCAACAGAAATCAGAGTCTGAACTCAAAACAAGTATCCTAATGATTTAAATGGTAACATTTTTAATTCTGTGGAATGTTCTATTTTGCATAGGATCAAGACTGCATGCCTGAAGGAGCAGCCCCCACTAGTAGGAAAGCATCTGCGAAACAGAGGCAAGCAGGGTGTCTGAGGCCCAAACATAGACAGGGAAACAGCTGAATGGGGCAGCATGTTTCACAATTAAGTACAGACTTTTAAAACAACCATTTGGGAAAGATGAACAAAAGGAGTTGCCGTTACCCTACATTCTAGTCACCTCTCATTCAGAAGGCTTTGAAGACTCGGAGGGGGTGGCAGCCAATGCTGTATGCACAACCAAGTCACAAATATTTGTGAGACTGGGTTATGGAAATTAATCTTTTGATTCCTGAGTATTCTCGCGTTATGTTCTCAAAATCTGTGAGGATGACTAGGTTTTAAAAACCAATGCGTTTCTATGGGGAGAGATAAAACAGGACATCTGTGTGTGTGTGTGTGTGTGTGTGTGTGTGTGTGTGTGTGTGTGTGTGTGTGTGTGTATTGCTTTTGCCTGACAACCGATCGGACGATCCCCACCTCTGACCTCAGCTTGCCCGTCCCAGCCAATGACCTTCGGGAGAGGCTGGCGAGATGCACCCCTTTGCATGGAGGGAGCTCTTCGGGATCATAGCTCTTTTAGTTCACCAGGAAGTGGGGCAGACAGCAGGGGGTCTGGAGGGAGGCTGCAGGTTACTTTCTTTGACTTGTTTGATGCAGGAAACGTGGGATGGATTTGCGTCGGGCGAGGTAGGCACCCTTCGGTTTGGCGCTTTCCGATACCTCTCACAGGTGCGGAGAAGTGTGGCACGGGTCTTGAGCCAGGTGGTCACTTGCTTTCTTCTATGTTGTGGAAATAGTGGGGGTTGATAACCTTGGGAGAACAGGAAGGGAGACAGACCAGTTGCGCCGGTGGACAGAGTGCTGATGGGATACTCTACCCATAATAGCTGCTTTGACCAGGAGGATGGGGTATGTGAGGCGAGGCACCGGAGAGCAGTTTCAATCTCCTGGCTCTTGCATTCTGTCTGGCTGTTTGACTGTGGATGGAACCCTGAGGACAGGCTGGTAGAGGCCCCCCAACAATCTGCAAAACTCTTTTTAGAAACCAGAAGTGAATTGGGGCCCCCGGTCAGAGACAATGTCCCTACGGAGGCCATGCAGGTGGAAAAAATGTGTAGCAGCTGTTTCTTTGGCAGTGGGAAGCTTGGTCAATGGTATGAGGCGTGTGGTTTTTGAGAAAGAGTCTACAACTGACTTACTGTGTTACCTTCTGACGGTGGTAGACCAGTTACGAAATCCAGGGATATACGTGACGAGGGTCGTTGTGGTACTGGCAGGGCGTGCAGGAGGTTGGTGAGAGGGTTTGTGTTGGCAACAAACCGGGCAAGTGGCAACAACAAATTCTTGTGTGTCCTCCATGGAGGGCCACCAGAACTGCTGGCGGAGGAGTGAGAGAGAGAGAGAGAGCGCACTGCACCCCAGGGTGACAGGCAGAGTTTTCTGGCCAGACAGGGCATCAGGTTCGACATTTTTTGAGCCTGGGCGGTAGGAGAGAGAGAAGTCTCAAATCGGTTAAAGAATAGGGCCCATCAGGGCTAGTGGGAATTTAACCTTTTGGCTGTCCAAACATATTCAAGATTTTTAGGATTTGTCCAAACCACAAATGGCAGCTCTTCACAGGTGCGGGTAGGCAGCCACCTCTCGTCCACCCTCACCACCAACACCGGTGCACCCCAGGGCTGCGTCCTCTCTCCATACCTGTTTTCACTGTAACAGAATAAATGATCTTATATTTTATCAACGTGAAAAAATCTCAAAGTTGAACTGAGGTTTGTTTCTTTGTTTCGACGAGACGGCCTACAGGAGCATGGTGTCCCAGCTGGCAGAGTGGTGCACAACGAACAACCTGGAGCTCAACGTCGACAAGACGGTGGAGATGGTCTTCGACTTCCGGAAGTCCTCAGCCCCCCACACTCCACTCCACATCAACAACAGAGCAGTCCAAGGGGTGGACTCTGTCAAGTTCCTGGGCACTACCATCACCAGGGACCTGAAGTGGGAGACTCATTCAACCAGAGTCAACAAGCGGGCCCACCAGCGGATGTTCTTCCTGAGGATGCTCAGGAAGCTGAACGTCTCCCAGAAGGTCCGCACCCAATTCTACAGAGCCACCATTGAGAGCGTCCTCACATCCTCCATCACCGTGTGGTTCCCAGCATCCTCTGCCCACACAAAACTCCGCCTGGAACGCGTCGTGCGAACAGCCAGCCATCTCACTGGCCACCAGCAGATGCCTGTGAGTGTCCTGCACGACTCCAGATCCAGGCAGCGGGCCAGCAGGATTGTCGGAGACCCGACCTACCCGGGACACATTCGTTTAAAGCCCTCCCGTCAGGCCGGAGGTTCAGATCCGTCAGGACCAGAACCACCAGGCACTTGAACAGTTTCTTCCTCCAGGCCATCTCCCTCCTTAACAAGAGGCCCTAACCCATCATGGACACAAACAACCAAATAGCCCTCATGCTCTGTACTCCATGCATCTCTACTCATGCTCTGCACTTTATACATAACTAGTCCTGTTAACAACTGCATCTCAATATCTGCACTGAACATATGATAAATGCCAATAACCCTAAACACACTGCATCGTCCGATGATATTTTTCGAATGGTTTCTAACTCTCATGCACTATACACTGTAACATGTAAATGTCAATAAGCACGCACTGCATACCGTCACCACAATTCACTGCTTTAGTTTCTTCTATCTAACTGTACAACCGGTATACCCTGCATTCACACATGTACTCCCCGTCTCTTGGACATGGCGATTAAACACCGCCACACACTTAAACATTGATGACTTATTACAACCCTTGCCACCTCTTATGTTTTTATGTCGTATCCCACCCCTTATGTTTTGTGTTTATCTTATGGTTTATGGTTTATGTTGTATGTTATATGTCGTATGTACTGTATATACACAAGCGCTGTACACCACGTAAAATTCCTGTGTACTTGTACATTTGGCGAATAAAGAGATTATGATTTTGATTCAATGTCTTCTAATTAATCAACCACAGCAAAATGGCCAGGTGTTCAAATTGTGTTAAAATATACATTTAAGATAATGTTTAGATGTGGATTAATCCGCTACAAAACTTGGAGAGCCTTTAGAATGATGCCACAGTGTACAGAAAATGCAGCGGCAAGCTGAAGGTTACCAGCAGGGGATAGGCTGGCATATGGCTGCTGGTCCACCGCAGACACGTCTGGTCAGCAACCAGCAATGCCAAAAGTCCTGCTGTTGATGCAAAAGCAGAATGTTTAAATAGCGTCATCAGTACATCCTTATATGCAAAGGAAAATCTCTAGTCTATTGTGAGGTGTCAGAGCCGGTACTAAGAAAAGTTATATGAAAAAAAGCACAAACACATGTAATATTAAAATGTTCCTATCAATCACAAGTTACCAAATAATCGTATTTAAGATAAGAGCGGGGATTATTCTTGTGGCTGAGTCTTTTGGTTATGTCAGTCTGAGGGTGTATTCACTTCACAACCACAAACCAGCGCCACCTACTACATTTAAAAAAAAAGATTTATTTTGAACATGTATAAGCCACACATGTCTATAAGCCGCAGGTGTCTACATTGAAACAAATGAAATGTACTCAGGCTTTAATGAAAGACAATGCCTGTAACACGGCTTGTAACTAAAATAAATAAATAAACAGTAGTATACCAAGAAAGTCATTGATCTTCCACCTCCTGCGCACTGAATTAATCTCATTCAGTGTCGGAGTTGAACAGCCAATTTTCCCCAAAAAAATCCATATATTAGCTGTGTCATTGTTTAAGCCGCAGGGTTCAGCACGTGGGAAGAAAGGAGCGGCTTATAGTCCGGAAATTACGGTACATGAATGGAAGATCAAAAACACAATTTAGGGCATGGTCGCACATATTTGAATTTAGTAGTGGTGAGCCTCTGTCTCATTTTCACTTCCTGTGTATGTCACATCCTGCACTACCCACATTCAGCAAGCAACGATACCCGATACATTCTAGTGCACTGTGTTAATTGGATTAGCAGGAAGCAGGACACGCCAAGAGAAATGATGTACAGAAATGTACAGGCAAATTAGATTAGGGATAAGATATGATTAAAAATGCGGTTTTGTGAAATGAAATGAGCGCTCTTTCTGTACCTGTGAGTGAAGTGGTTCAGGTAGATTTCCCCTTTAACTTAAATCCAGAACAAGAAATGTCATCTATGAAAACCATTTCAAATTTTTATCAAATTGATTATGTTGTGTGTTAAAAAAACGGAGCACTTCCATTGGCTGGTGAAAAAAATAGAGAAATGGACCACTAGTATAAGAAAAAACACAAACCTTAATCCGAACTTTGGTAAATGAGCAGCTTTTGTTAAACGCCTTTATACCACTGGTTATCTGTTCTGCTTGAACATGTCTGACAGACAGAGCTACCTTTTTTATTACATTTACTTCTCAACTGTTGTTATCTGAGCTACATGCCCTTTACAACCAAGCTGTGTTTTCCCCAGGCATCAAGAGATACAAAGCAAGGCAGGTTGGCTAGTAAGAGACACATGCAAAAAAAAGGGGAGGCATTAAGAAGTGACAGAGCTTAGACTGTAGATAAATCAGTGATGTGTGCAAGCACATTCCACAATCAGGCCTGTGCTTTTTGGTGTGAGTTATTTCCTGAAAGAAACCGAGGGCTCCTCCAAGGTCAGATATGTTTCTCCTAAGCTAGTGGGGAAGTCACCACCAAGTGTTCTGCCACTTTCCCACTGAAAAGTGTGGGCATCCTTGTGGTTCTGTGTGTGTGTGAGTGTGTTTGCTTGTGTATTGTGAACTCTGTTACTGTTGCAGTAAGAACACTTTAAATATAAACATTCTGAAAATATTAAGCACATAAGTAAAAGTACATCTTGTAATCCCCAAAATAATAAACCAGTGCGAATGAAAATAAGAAAAAAGTGGCAAAATCTAATTATGCATTTTGGTAGGAATGCACTGTAGCTCAAGTGATTTTTTTTTTTAATGGCAGACATGTCACTGCAAATTCACTGCAAGAAACCAGGATCCGAAACAACAAGAACAATAACAACTAGAATTGTTCATTTGTTATATATGTTAGTAATTTGACTTGTAGTTTTGTTGTGTTTTGCTTCATACAGACTGTGCTTGATAAGTGATTACAAACCAAGAAACAGTAAAGCAACACAGACTGACAGTCCACATGGCTGAGGGCTGCCTGGTGCTGCCAACATCTACCGCGAGTGGCTTTTTGTGGGCAGCCTAATCACACTGTCAAAACAAACCAAATACCATCAGGACACTGAAGACGACACTAAAGTTTTATATCAATGTTTAAAAAAAATGCAAAATCTCTTTTAAAGAGAAAATGAGCATTATACTGACAACATTCACTTCCCTAAATGAAATCAATTCCACATATTTATTTAAGCAACAATAGACCAACCTCTGTTCATACTGACCACTGCTTATCTTTATACGTGTACTAGATTTTGTGCAATTAATGTAGATGAGAGAATGTGTGCACTGGGATATTAAGTCTAGATAGTCTACGCAAAAAAATAAAACATATTTCTAAAGCACCATTTATATGGACAGAATATGTTTTGGAATAACAGCTTTTGTTGTGATGGGTTTAATGAGAATCAGGAGTGCAGGGATGAACAGTTGGGGTGGGATGAATCGGGTTGAGTTCAAGGGATTCCATGAGCTAAGCATCCTTCAAGGAAGTTTCATGTGATGAGGGGGGGGGAAATTGTTGTACACAGTTTATTACCTTATTCATAACTATGGTCATTTCAGGTAATTTTTCCAAATGGAGGTAGCAGACAAATATAAACCAACGAAGGGTATTCATTGTTTAATAATAATGATGATGATGATCATAAGATTTAGTTTGTTTGCTCCCATTTGCCACATACAATCCACCAGGCATCTATCAATCAGCACTGACTCGCTAAAAGCAGGTCTTTTCCTTTTCTAGTCCTGAATAGCACCAGGGAGGCCAGGATCACTGGTTCGAGTCCAACCTTACCGAAATGGACCTGTTCAACAAAGAGCATCTGCTTTTTGACCCTGAGCACGGCACCTTATCAACCCAGCCCTTGCCAGAGGCCACACCTCAGTGCATGATGACTACGACGATGTACTGACAGCCCCCCGTGCTGCCCTAGAGGCCCACCAGCGAAGTGCAATAAAGCTGCCTCGCTACAATGGGGAAGAGCCACCAGAATTACTTCATCCAAGTATAGCTGGCTGCACAGTTTAACAACTGGTCGGCAGAAGAAACGGCAATACAAGTCACTCTCGCACTTAAAGGGAAAGCCCTACAGTAGGGATCCTCAAAGTCCGGACTCCGGTCCGGATCGAACAACAACTGTCTCCGGACTCAGAGCAAATGTATAAGTTTTCCTATTTAATATATATAGTATCTGCGAGACATCACTGCAACGCAATGAATCGCCATGATCTGCTTTCTCCTCGGCAAGCGGCGCTCAAACAATCACATACAGCGCCATGCCATCTCCATGACGTTTTTTTTACTTTATTTATACAGTCATACATCTGACAGTGAAGATTGAGTTACGACAGCGCAGCTTCTTCTGCAAATAGCTAGCTAGTAGTCAATTTAAGAACGTAAATCAACCAAGAGAGACCATCGATTCAAAGTTCTCCACTTTCTCGACTGAAAGCAACGGAGTTAAAAAAAAAACTTGCACTCAAAGAAGCTGACTGTGACACTCCCACTTCTAGACAAAGATGGTTACTGCTTACTGTCACACTGATGCTCGTCAACCTCCTCTGTATGAGACGTTTACGACATCAAACCGATTTTATTTTTGATTTAATTTCCAGATTACCATCACTGATGCCATCAGCAGATCACTTTTATACATTTTTAAAAACTTGTATTCATGTTCTCAAACTTTTGGGTTTTTTCTAAATATCACTATATAGGAGATTAGAATCAGAGGTGACACATCAGCAGGTGACTGAGGAACCAAGACACACGATAATTAAATTGGAAAAATTACACTTTAATAACACTTGATCTATACTGACTGAGTCTCTGTGCATAGCAGACTGTGTAATTATATAAATATGTACCGCACAGCTTTAGTGTCCGGGAAAACAACCATCTATACATAATATGGGCCCTTCTCTATGACAGACTTTATGACCCCTCCGGTTTCATTGCACTGCTTGCCCTTCCCTGCTTGTTCCTTTCTCTACCCCTTTCAGGAAGCAGCCAAGCAGAGTACAGGTCATTGGGAATAAGGTTCAATGAGCTTTGAAAACAAAACTAGTCTTCACTCACACAGAGACACGCATACAATCGTACACAAGCACACACATTTTCTATTTTATGTCATAGATATATATAAATAATATTGGTGGGGGTGTGTGTTGCTTTCTATGGGTCATTTTGGTTATGTGTAAATCCTTGCTTTTGCAATTTAGTTATCACTTGTTTGTAACTTAACTAGTAAGTCTATCAAACAGGCTTTACTTTGGAAGCGTGTGGCCCATAATTCATTAAGACATGAAAACACGCAAAGCCATCGACTCAAGCTCATATCTATAGCTTCCAGGGTCAAGATGGAAGTAGATGCGCTCCAATCCCATTGTCTGTCGTGAACTGAGAGACAAGGACTAAGGACCCAGACCCAGGACTCGGAGGCAATTGTCCATAGAATAAAGTTAATCTTATCCAAAAACAAAATCACACTTTTTGTGCGTAAAAGGTTTTCACAAAACCAAAACTCATTTGTTGCAGTGGAAAAAGGTTATTTAAAAAAACACAGTATCACAACGTGGTTACAAAGACAAGGAGTTGCTCGTAGTCAAGGCATTAACGCATGACAAACTGGCAGGGGACAAAGGAACACAAGGGCTATTTAATGATTAGGGGTGATTGGCACAGGTGAAAACTATCAGGGTGGGGCAAGGCAATCTCAAAGGCGAGAAACAAACAAAGGCAGGAAGTATGGGATCTGGAACAGGAGGGACATAAAACTAGACAAAAAAACATAACTTAACATAACTATCGTGGCACGACATTGTCTTTTGTGATTTAATGTACTCATTGCAGCCTGAAGACGAGGGTGTAGTTGAGCACTTTGTTTTACTCTTATGTATTTTTTATTGTGTCTAACTCGAGCTGTAGTGAGTGTTTGCCTCTTAAGTAGTGGACATAATGACGTCTCCCGCTGAGGAGCATAGGTACAGCGTATTAAAGAACAACTTGTGAGAATTGCTGAGCACTACATATTGAGATTTCTCAAATAAAAACTAAAGAAACAATAAAGAATTAAGTGGGTATTGGAATTTGAAAACACAAGCTTCAAAGTGTAAGTGTCATGGCACCGTTTACCCATATTATGCTGGCTGTGTGTTTTGATCCATTTTCAGTTGGATTAGACTGAATCTGGATCTGTATGAGTGATTAGCATTTTTTCCTGTTAATTAAATTGATCGACACTTGGCCAAAAAGTTGGGCCATTAACATTCACTGACACCAAGGAGACTCCCTGTGTTTGATTTACATATTCAGCTGCTATATGCTCCCAGGTCATGCTGATATTGCAAATCAAGCCTACAAATGGGGAGTGGGCCAACAGGGTGTATTTAGAAATGCATGATGACTTTGGTTTCCAGTTTACTTCTACAAATGTTGTGGAGATGCTGATTTGACCTTGATGTGATGGTTTTTCCTCTGGCGGTTAAAGAAGTAACAACCGGTCACTAAACCATTTAATCCACCATGGATGGCAGTTGCAGCAGCCCATTCTAAGGCAAACTTGTTTACAAATGTGAGAGTTTATTGGCCTTTTGTGACTAAGCTAACCGACGTGCATATGTATGCGCTAATTATGCTGGTTAGAAATGTACTGATTTTGTTGCTACTCCAATGTCAAGCCCCATGTCCTACTTCAAAAACCATTGTCCGTGAGTCTTAAAGCTGGCTGGCTTCTTAATGGCTGCCACTTCATATCATAATCACTTTGTTTAATCAAACCACTCTCTCATGTCAAACATGTGTCATGCACAAGCTGAAAGAAACCATATTTTCACCTCCAATTTGTCCTTTTTCTTGACTCTTCCTCCCCAGTGAACCTCTTCCATTGTGCCAACTGTTTTACAAAGTCACCGACCATCTACCTTGAACTCTGACTTACCTAAGGATCAGAGAGATACAGTTGATACAGGTTGTATGTGATTGTCATGTCCTTTCCTGAAGGAAGAAAAGAGGCAGGCCAGCTACTTTACGTTTGACACCTGCCCTGCATACACTCCGGGAGAATCATAAAACTACGGAAGTGAAAGTACATTCGTTCTGAATTAGATTGTTTTGTAACCCGTTTAAACAGTTTAAACTGTGAGAGAAAATGTCCAAGACTGCTCATTGATGAGCCATTCCTTCACTCTATTGCTTAAATGTGATGTCTTTCATGTGTGTCTGAGAGAACTTATTTGGTTTCATGTAGATTTACACTGGCACGGAAAACAAATGCTGGCAGAGACTGCTGGTACTATTCTGCAGAAGCAATAAAAAGGCTGCAGTGAGAAACTGACAGCTGCCTTAAAGGAATACCAGACTTCAAAAGGTGTTTTCCTCTCAGAAGGCATTCAAAGCTTGTTTACCCAATACTACAGCACATATTCATATATCAGCATTTCCCAAACAAAGAGTGGTAACAGGGAGAGGAAAATACCTCTGTCAAGGAAATAAAAGGTCATAGAAAGAAAAGAGGAGAGATAAAGACATTACACACACTGCACAGCAAGAAGTCTGTCAGGGTCTTCGGCTGTATGCAACACAGAAGGTATCTCCTAATGCTACTCATTCAACCACCATTATCTGTGAGGGGTTTAAGGTTGAAAAGATTAAGTAGAAAATACAGTATATAAAAAAGGTAATTTCTGGTTTCGTGGCCTAAGTATATTCTTCTATGTTCTTATATTTATCCATTCATTCATTATCCACAGTGTTTAACTTTATAGGGGGGCACCAGGGGGTTATTATTATTATTATTATTATTATTATTATTATTATTATTATTATTATTATTATTATTATTGTAATTATTATTATTACTCTTTAATTGCAGGTAATACCAAGTATACGATAAATAAATAAAAATTGAAATCATATCCATATCACTCTTAAATGTTAAATACATTTGTTTAAAATGTTGACTTTGTGCTTGATTTCTTGCACAGAATCCAAGGCTGTTTATTCAAACAATAAAGTGATTGTTCAGTGCAGCCCCATGTCTGTACTTGACTATGAGGATAGTTTGTGTTCTCATGCTGTATTCATCACTGTTCCCTGTACCACAGGGTCTTACTCACTTACTTACGGACACCAAAAAACTTTCTATAACTAAAGCTTCCAGAATATGAACTGTCTCTTGTAGCATGTAAATCTCACAGTGAATGACCCAACCACTAATCTTAATCAAACTGCCCTTAAATTAGCCCTTTATATTGCTTTGTTATTTTTTTGTCTTGCCACATCTTAAAGCGACCACTTAGATGATAAGTAAAATCCTATCCCAGTTTTTAGTTCTTATAAATAAGCTATTTACTCGTGGTAAACATGTTTTATACGAACGCATAATCTTTTCAACTCTGTTCCTCCAATTTGTCATCATTCTTGTCATCCATATCCCTGCGAACCTCTCCTATCAAGCCAACTGGTTTTCTTGAGTTGCACCCACCATCTGGCCATCTTTGACCAACCACAGGATATAAAGGTTGTTGGCTCAGAACACGAAAAGTTAGCAGGCTGGGTCAGATGTGATGGTCAGGCCTGAGGAAAGAACAGAGGCAAGTAGTAGTGATAGAGGAGAAAACAGGATATGTGGAACAAGGATTACCTTTACTATTATTTAACATTATTTATCAAACCCACCACAATTTATTAAGTTATTATGAAGTTAAATATTTATTAACTTCATAACCCAAATTACAGAATGAAAAAAGTATTGCAGCACACTTGAAATTACAGTTGTAGCCCTAGGGCTTATTGTCTCTGGTATTTCTATACACCATGAAATATTCACAACATAAATAAGCAACAACTAAAGTTTAGGATTTGTTTTGAAAATGTATTATTTATGACACATACAAACTGTGCAGAGCTTTTTAATCTTGTCCTTGCCAATGCCAATCTGTAAAATAAGCATCTAAAAAGGGACTCTTGCTGTTTATTTATTTTGGTGATGTCATAGTTAAATAATATTAGCATTGGAATCATTTGATACTGACAATACATGTCTTTGACACTCTACCAAAAACGTAATTTGATAGAATACAAGAGTGACACAAAACAAAAAAAGCAGCCTCAAAAATGTAATTATAACCTTTTTCGCTTAGCAGCTTAAAAATGACATCAAGAATGAAAGCAATCCAACATTTTCTTGTCAATGGAAACATAAGGCATCTGCTCTATAAAGTCTGGATTCGATCGAGAAGATTATGAAAATACAGTGACATATAACAAAGCCCATACAATCCTTTAAATGAGGATGAGGTTTTTTTATATGAGATATAGATTTATTTTATTCATAGTCAAGATGGGCAGAGAAAAAAAACATCTGCAAAACAAACAGCTTCTGTGTGTATTTAATAAAACTAGAGTTACAATGTATAAGTCAGTTACAAATGGTCAAAATGACGGAAACCCTTGCATTCATCATGCACCATAACACCTTTTCATTTTGATACATGTCCCTTTTATTATAGGTAGCTGTCCCAGCCGACACAAGTTTTAAATACATGAGCTGTGTTTGCGCATATTATTCTCCCTGTGAGGATCTTTTTTGGTTTTGGTTTTCAGATTCATAACTTGTGTCATTTGTGGCCCTCTGCTCAGCAATGCGTATAATATGCTGTGCTGCATAGTAAAATAGGAAATGAAAGAATCATCAGTTGGATTACTGTTGGGCCGGAACACAAAACAGACACTGTTCCACGCTCGCTCACTCAAAGAACACGATATTGCCATTTTTATGACTTCTCAGTGTCTATCTCAACGATAAACAAAAGAAATACGACCGCAATTCCCAGGGAATCGCAGCTTCAATTTCCTATGAAGACATTGTATTATGAAAGAATAAGTGTATTAAGGAATTTAAGGAAGTTTTCTAAGGGAGTGTGTCACTGAACTGACCGTAAAATTGACATGTCTGAACAATGCAGTATCCACCTGATATTGTGTGAAAAGCTGGTGTGGGCAACACAATTTAAAGATCTTAATTATCAAAGGTCCTCACCTATGCTGCGAACTAGCTGTAAATCCACCTCTGGCTCATGCAGGGTCTATTCCTCATCACAGTTGTTCTCTCTCTTTGTTTCTTTCTCCTCTTATGTGCTGTGACTGGCATTTATATATTTAAAAAGAAGTCTTAACTATTTATCACAACCTTTCTGTTATATTCACAACCCACCAAGAGTTTGTGCTTCATTTGTGCACTAATGCAGTGCTACAACTTCACAAATGCAAAACTCTTTAGCACAAACTGCGTATGGAGGAAAAATAAAAGAAATCGACCACCAAGCGGGAGAAGAATTACCCATGGGGTACTACTCTGCACACTGTGGGGTTATGTGAACCCAGTAGTAGGAAACACCAAAGGCTAACGGTGAATACATTACTTCTGGGCATGAAAAATAGGGGTGAAATGAGTCGGAGAGACTAAAACGAGGAAAGAGAAAGAGGGAGGGATCAATAAAGGCATCTTTGGTCATAGGCAAAGTCATGATTACTCAGTATGGGGTCATAACACGGAGAGGCCTGCAAAGCAATTATGAGTCTTGGGAGAAATTGACAAAAAGATCCCCATGAGGAAAAACGAACAGCTACAAAAAAATGGGAAAAGTGTTAGGGTATAAGTGTTTGCAGTTGTATCTTTTGCAAAGTGGGGCAATTTTATGATCAGCAAATTATTATGTTAAATGTAATAAATGTTTGTCAAAATTATTAATAATTTAATGTTAATACGGGGACCATCTCTCTTACATACAGCCCTTTTTCCACTGCATTTACTCAGGTCACTGTATATATATTACATCTTCAGTACTTTGTTCTACTCGTGCACAGTCTCAGTTTACTTTGTTCTAAACCTGTTTTTTATGTTTGTATACTTGTTTTTACCTCTGCTGCTGCAACACTGCAAATGTCCCCACTGTGGGACAATAAAGGATTATCTTATCTTATCATCCTGTTTACAGGGTCTGAAACATAAATTACTATTCGAGTCTCAAATTACTATAAACATAACTTAGGGTTATGAGTGTTTTTAGGTTTTTAGATGGAGTAAGTCCAGCACTAGCTGTCATTAACCAGTATGAGTTCCAGAGTATGCACAAGACAATAACACAGCCACTGTTGACAAAAGTAGAAATGTATTAAGTACCGGTGTGTACAATTAATTCTCAATCAGCAATACTTCATTTAACACACGGCACACTTTAAACACTGGGTTACCCACGGTTCGGGAACAAACCAGTTTACACGTTGTATGTCATACATTTAAATAGCTCGGCGGCTCGTCACACTGATTTACATAAACGTTTTGAAAATCACAGATAGCATAAAATACTACTCTATTCCTGCCCATGCACAAGCCTCTTACTTGTTGTTGAAAAGTCAGTCGCAGGGGTCCGATACGCTCCTTGCGTTTGGAACAGACGGGGGCGTTTACTCCGTTTTCTTCTATGATTTACGGCGAGCTGTTAATAATAACAGAATAAATCTGTAGAACTAAAATTCCACTTTGCTTCAAAATAATGTGGGTTTTGTCGATAACATTTTTGGGGAAAACCTGGTCCGATTAGGAGAGATGGCATTCGTCCCGCAGGAGCCGCTCTTACAGTTGATAATATGTCAAAATGTATTAGATGTTCAAACCCGTCACAATCCAGAGTCTAGACAAGGACACAATCCTTTACAACAGCCTCACGCACTTCTCTCATGCACTTCTCTGTGCTTTCATTAAAGCAGTCACCCTCCAAAATCCCCAAAGAGACTGTGTCTATCCACCGACCCACAAAATGAATTAAATCACAGGTATACATAAGAGTATGGAGTATTTCATCCCCCTCTGACCACAGGAGGTGTTGCGGAAATCTTTAATTCCAACCTGCTCATTAACCTAAATGACCCAACTTAGATTTAAGTTGTTTGAATTTCTTACTCTTTATCTTACTCACCCCAAAAATACATAAACCAGGTGCATTAGTTTGCCATGGAGGAATAGCAGGGTTGAACAGAATGTGTGTCGTTTGGAGGTTACGTTATATATCATAGTCATCATGGGATACGAATCACAGGAGCAGTGCAGATGCAGTCAACCAGCCTATCTATGGTCACACACATGGGAACGATGTAACCATGTAGGGAACAAAATGGCTAGTTCTGAATAACAATGGTAAACTTGCATATATCAGGAGGCCTACATGATGCATGCAGCTCACATACATAGTACAGGGGGTGATCCTCCACTCTGTGTGTGTGTTATATATTCTGCTGCTCTTAGGCCGTGTGAGTATATATACTTTGGTTATTGCGTTCTCCTTCTGTTGCTTGCTCCATACAGAAATGCTTTCAGAAATATTTATGTCCAACGTTTTATAAAGTTTCCATAGGCCACACTGCAGAGTTTTGTGAAATTGAAAATGCTTCTTTTCATGTTAGAAATTTAGAAACTTATTTTGTATTTCAGGTCCAGCACTATTTTACAGATATAGTCATAGCTTTGCTTACTGCTTTTCATACCCAGTCAGCTGTAGATACATCAAATACATCAATATAGTAAAAATAAAATAAATACATTCAAAAAATTAAAAAAAGGAGGTGATTCAAACATTTCATCCCAAAATGTTCCTAGTTTAGGGAAAGACCAAATAAATGATTGCATATTTGTGTGCCACAATTTCTCCAACATTTATTTGAATTTGTTTGGGCCACTTTTGCTACTAATTCTTGTGTCCTTGTAATTCTTGTAATTACCTTCATGTGCATATTTTCTTTTTACAAAGTTGATATGTTCATTGTTGTTCAGAAGTGATGTGTTCAATCTCCATTGTTTGTTCGTTAGTCTGTGAACTATGTCCCATGATAAAGAGAGAGGTGCATGATCAGATATGGTAATTGTGCTTTGTTTTATAATTGTGTTAGAAGCAGTACTGACATGCTTGTCCTCATTTGGAGCATAAATATTCATAAGAGAGACTTGTACTCCTTTTATTAGTCTATTTATCAAAATTAACCTGCTCTCAGAGTTCTTTGTGGATCATACTTAACCCTCCTGATGTTAAGAATTTACATACATCAGTTATGTTTTGGGTCATATTGTCCCAATGCAATTTCAAATTAATTTACTCATACCTACATTGATTAAATGTGTTTATTTGCAGAGGTGCTTGCTAAAAATGTACTTTAATATATATTTGATTGTAAAATGTTATGCAAATAAACTTTAGAAATTTGATTTTTTATTTTTTTATTATTCAGTAATTTCCAAGACAACACACATCCCTTGAATCTTTTCAGTAACCCTCCTGATGTTAAGAATTTACATACATCAGTTATGTTTTGGGTCATATTGTCCCAATGCAATTTCAAATTAATTTACTCATACCTACATTGATTAAATGTGTTTATTTGCAGAGGTGCTTGCTAAAAATGTACTTTAATATATATTTGATTGTAAATGTTATGCAAATAAACTTTAGAAATTTGATTTTTTATTTTTTTTATTATTCAGTAATTTCCAAGACAACACACATCCCTTGAATCTTTTCAGACGTTCACCAGGTTGCTTTCCAGTAAGCAAGCTACCCATATTTTGATGACATACTTGGCTGGCTTGTTGGGCATATAACGTCTAAAGCAGGGGTTGTCAATCGGGGCGGCAGCGCTCCCTGACTTGCTGGGAACACCCCCTGGGGGGCGCTGCCGCCCCCGTTGAAAACCCCTGCTTTAGACGGTTTAAAACATTATTTTAGAAAGGCGCATACATTGCGTTGGTAAATCATAGATTTGTACAAGGAGCAAGGGTAGGTCTGTAGGTGTTGAAACAATGCCCCCGGCTTTGAGCGTCTAAATAGTGCATTCGGACAGTGTTTATTAAGCATTAAGCATACTGTATATCATCAAGCATTACATGCTTTAGGTCAGGGTTGCCAACTCTGAGATTTTGATATGCATGCTTTGAGCAATTTGTGGTCATGGACTTCCCAGCATGCTTTTTGGGGAAAGTTAATTATGCGATATACGTTGCACTTTTTTCCCAATTATAAATTGTGGGCTTAGAGGTGAGCCAGAGACGCCAGGTATGAGAACTACTGGACCTGTTTGGTGACATCTTTGCAGCAAGGGACTAAGACTGGAGACACATGAACTCCGAAGGGACCGACTCAGCGTTCCTATGCCCCTCTACAGCAGTGCCAGGTGGGGGCCCCCATGGAGTGTGTTCTGTCAACATCCTCAACCCATTCCCCATCACCGAGCATGGAAACCGCTACATCATCGTGTCATTGGATTATTTTACGGAGTGGCTGGAGACTTGTGCTGTCCCTTACCAGACAGCTAGCTCCACGGCAGAGTGCCTAGTAAAAGAGATGTTTTGCCGCTTTGGTGCACCAGAGCAGCTGCACAGTGACCAGGGGCGTGACTTCAAAGCCCAAGTGTTAAAGTGTTCCAGTAACTGAGCATCAGGAAGACCCAGACAAAGCAATTGCATCCGCAGAGTGAGGGACTAGTTGAACGGTTCAACCGCACCCTGCCTAACCAACTCACTATCCTCACTAGCCGCCAGCAACGAGACCTGCACGTTCGGTTTTGGTGTGTGTCTGACTTGTTCCTACTGTCAGTAAATGTTTTTATGAGAGATCTGTCTCTGCCTGTTGAATTATAACCCGAACTCGCTACACTATAGTATTTCATCCAAGAATTCATCAGGAGAATGGTATCTCTCCAAAAATGTATCAAAACATCGTAATATAGTATGTCCTCCAAATATTCTTCAGGACGTTACAGTAGAGTATGTCGTTCAAAATTTAAACAAAACGTTCATTGTATAGAATGTTGTTAAAAATGTAAACTAAAACTTCATACTATATCCAAAACTACGTCATCGGATAGTATGTCCTCCAAAAATTCATGGAAACGTCATATGTCATCCAACATTTTACCAAAACGTCAAAGTATAATACTGTATGTCGGACAAAAATGTCATAGTATAGTATGTTAAAAGAAGTCTATTTTAATTTAATTTCCTTTCTAGCGCTTTCTTTCCCGGCCTCGCCCTCACCTCTGTCAGCTTGCCCCGGCCTTGTCCTGCCGTCTCTGCCTCAGCTATGCTGTCTTGACCGTCATTGCCCCAGTTTGGATATAAACAGGCCACCACACAACTGCCATGCTGCACCAACTGTTCAGAGCATCAGCGTAACAAAGTGAGCATTTCCCCCCCCAGTTTACAATATTCATACCTTCCACCATAACAAGGGATCAAGGATTTCAGAGTTCCACACATCTTATGTCATAACAGTATGTCGTCCAAAGTTGGACTAAAAACATTACAGTCTAGTGATTTACCATAAAAGTAATCAAAGTATAGTCTGTCCTCAAATATTTCACATAAAATGTGACAGTACAGTATGTTTTCCAAGAATTCATGGAAATGTCATAGTATGTCGTCCAAAATTTTACAAAAAAATTAATTATAATAATTTTAATGGCGTCCCAAAATGTCAAATGGTGTCAAAAACTTGAAAAAATTAAAAATATAAAAAAACATAGTATAGTATGTCGCTCAAAATTTAATTGGAAACATTACGGTATATTATATACATATGTACAGTATTTTAGTGTAATGTATGACATCAACACCACATCTACACAAATCCATTAACAGAAATTGTACTTTTTTTGTCATATCGTTGGGTATTATTGCCGTAGTTCAGGGTTTGGGAGACATTAGACAACATAAAAACATTATCTGTCAAGTAAACAGATTTGGGGAATGTCGCAACTCGGTACATAGTTTGTTCTTTTCTATAAATGAAGTGTAATGCTATAAGAATGTAGTAAGGAGTCAAGTTCAGCCCAGGTTCAATACGGTCTGCCAATCACAATACTCAACTCAGAGCCTTTCACTGTTTTTAATGAACTTCATTAAAATGATTCATCAGCGGTAGTCCAGCAGGAGTCTCAGTGACACACGTCATCTAATGTTTTTTTTCTTTTATATTAAACTTTATTTCATTCACCAGATCAATAACTTAAACCAAAAAACAACTACAAAATATGCAAGGGTTATTACATAGATGAATGTAAAAAAATATATATATTATATATTATATATTGATATTTCGTGCATTTCATATTTACGTGAAAACAGAAGGGTGATCAGATTATTTAAATATTCATAAATTGTGACTTTGTTTGCTTTTACAGCAGCTGAGGGCTTTTTCATGGGGAGGGGGGAATAATACTAAAAAAATACCTAACAAAACCTCCTTTCACACCATTTTATGGTGCTTCTTCATCATTCTTTCATCTATGTTTGTTTTGCCATTGGCTCTCTCTGCACACTGAACCTGTGAAGAGAAAACTTAAGGAAGAAGCAACTCTTCCAAACACTTTGATTACATTTTAAAAATACAGTAAATTCTAAAATGAATTAATGAATTTGAATAGTTTTGCATTCATGTGTTCTGTAGTGTATTTTCTTATTGAATTGAAACTGCTGACGAACTCTGGTGTTTGGTGTCACTTTTAACAAAGCAGACTGGAGGAGAGAGTGGGAGGGGGAAGCCATTTTAAGTCACAACACATCCCTCAGTGCAGGGGTGGGCTTCCTCTTCTCCAAGTCTTTCTCTCCAGTCTCACTGGAGGTTGAGCATTGTATCGAGGGGAGGTTGCTTTTTTTTCTTTCAAATATTTTTATTGACATATAAGTTTACATTAAACCCTCACCCAACCCCACAGACATGAACCAAACAAAATATAGATATATGACATCTCTGGAGCAAAGAAAAAGGACAGAGAGAGATACTACAACTGGAAGTCTAGGACCCAGAATAATAAGAAAAAGTATAATAGAATGTGTCAAACGTACCGTCACCACTTCAACACGTCCCAAGCGTCTTAAGCGACTGGAAATGTTTTAGGAATGGTCCCCATATTTGATTGAATTTGCTACCTGAGCCACCGACCAAGTATCGGATCTTCTCAAGTGTAAGACATGACATTAGGTCACGAATCCACTGAGCATGGCTAGGCGGGACAGCATCTTTCCACCTGAGAAGTATCGCTCACCTGGCCAGCAGGGAGGCAAAGGACAATATACGATCCTTGGTTGATGTCAGGCAAGAATCGTGCCCCCCAATTGTGCCGAAGAGGGTCAAGGTTTTGACCAAGGACCATGGACAGTGTACAGAAGATATCCTCAATATTTTTTACAGGCTGGGACAAGTCCAGAACATGTGAATAAGGGAGGCCTCACCAGTTTTACATCTTTCACAGTAGGGACTTATATTGGGGTAAATGCAGGACAATTTGGCTTTTGATATATGGGCCCTGTACACCACCTTGAACTGCAACAAACAGTGACGGGCACATCTTCCGGTATTGAGATATTTAAGTCACGCTCCCAGGCAGATTTAATGTTGTGCAGTGGGGCCTTTCTCTCTTTTCTTATGCCTGTTAGCTTGTTATAGATAGCCGAAATAAGACCTCTGCGAGTTGGATTTAATTTTAGAAGCATCTCCGCCGCGTTCGGCTCAGGAGCTTCAGGGAAACCTGACATCTTAGAATGAAGGAAATGCCTAGTTTGCTAAGCAAGTCTATCACTCTAAAGAAGTGATAGCTAGGGAGGTCAAACTTTTCAGAAAGTTGTTGAAACGATGCAAAACTGTTGTTAACGAAGACATCTTGAAAAACAAGTGATGCCCTTCGTCTGCCTTTCCCAAAAATGCAGTGTCAGTTACTAATGGAGTTACTTGGAGGGAGAGGTAGTGAAAATCCGAGCAATGCTAGGTTGGAGAGTTCTTTGGGGGAACTCACCTCCATTGCAACCCAAGACAGACAGTCAGCGTGGTTATGGAAATGTTGATGCAACGGTTGTTTATTGGCCGCCCAACAACGCTCAACAACATGGGGCCCACCGTGGTGAACGTGTTTGCTTGTTCCGCTCCTAAACGCAGAGCTTTTTAATTTTTTTTTATGTGTATATGCCTTTCTACACTACAACAATGCAACGCACTGCTTAGCTACAACAAGCAGGCATTGCTGGACATCGCCAGCCAACACAACTTCGACGGTTTCGCTGGCTTTATTCCTCCGGAGCTGCAACACATTGTCCGCTCCTCAGGTGACCAGCGTCGCCCCGGGGAAGGCCCCCCGACACCGCACCCAGGTGAACCAGCTGACCTGATGGGACCCTGCCGGAGGCGGCGCCGTAAGCGTGGCAAGAGGGGGGGGTCTCCATGCTAGGCTAAAGGCTAGGGCTAGCCGACCACCGCTACCCAGCCTTCTGCTAGCCAACGTTCGGTCCCTGGACAATAAGATGGACAAACTGCGAGCCAGGACAACATCTCAACGGGAAATTAAAGACTGCTGTGCCTTGATTTTCACGGAGACCTGGCTTTCCTGCAACATCCCGGACTCTGCTGTGCAGCTACAGACGCACACTCTGCACCGAGGAGACCGCACCGCTGCCTCCGGAAAAGTTAAAGGGGGAGGCGTGTGTGTGTTTGTAAACAACGCCTGGTGTGGAGACGTGCAGGTATCGCACAGACACTCTTCGCCCGACGTGGAGCTGCTTGTGCTAAAATGCCGACCCTTTTATCTACCGAGGGAATTCACCGCGGTGTTTTTAGCCGCTGTTTACATCCCCCCGCGAGCTAACGCAGCAGCCGCACTCGGGCATCTCCATGACGTCATCAGCGCACTGGAAACAGCTCGTTCCGACGCCGCTTTCATCATCGCGGGTGACTTCAATCACTGCAACCTCCGGACTGTTTTGCCGAACTACTTCCAGCACGTCAAAATTCCAACACGGGATAAAAACACTCTGGACCATGTATACACCAATATCCGCGGAGCTTACAGAGCTGCTCCACGCCCACACTTTGGTCAATCAGACCACATCTCCCTGTTCCTGTACCCTATATACAGACAGGTCCTGAAGCAGTCCAACCCCATCACAAGGCAGGTGAAACTCTGGTCCCAGAAGCCCTGGATGAACACTCAGGTACGATGCATGTTAAGGGCCCGGTCTTTTGCCTTCAAATCTGGCAATGAGGCTGAGTACAAGGCATCTAAGTACCAACTGAGGAAGGCCATCCAGGAGGCCAAGCAGCAATACAGGCAGAAGCTGGACAGCTTCTATTCTGCTGCTGATGCCAGGCAAATGTGGCTGGGCCTGCAGCATATCACGGACTACAAGAGCCCCACAACCAACATCCCTAACCCCTCCACCACCCTGCCAGAAGAACTCAACCAGTTCTAAACCAGATTTGAGACCTCCAGCAGCAGCTCACAGAGGAGGCCCTCCTGCACCCAGATCCCATCATCCCCCCCACTGACTGTCACACCAGCCGACGTCCACAAGGCCCTGAGGAGAATCAACCCTCGCAAAGCAGCGGGCCCCGACAACATCCCGGGGCGGGCCCTCAAGGCCTGTGCAACACAGCTGGTGAGCGTCTTCACTTCCATCTTCAACCTGTCCCTCTCACAGGCCACGGTCCCCACCTGCTTCAAGACCACCACCATCGTTCCCGTCCCCAAGAACTCTCCGGTGACCAGCCTGAACGACTACAGGCCAGTAGCACTCACCCCTCTCATCACGAAGTGCTTCGAGCGAGTGGTGCTGGCCCACATCCAAAGGGTCTCACCAGAGACACTGGACCCCCTGCAGTACGCCTACCGTCACAACAGGTCGACAGCAGACGCCATCTCCGCAGCCCTCCACATCGGCCTTTCCCACCTGGAGACGAAGGATGCATACGCCAGGATGCTCTTCATCGACTTCAGCTCGGCCTTTAACACCGTCGTCCCCCAGAAGCTCACCGACAAACTCCAAGCTCTGGGTCTCAACCCCACACTCTGCTCCTGGGTGCTGGATTTCCTCTCCGGCAGGCCACAGTCTGTCAGAGTTGGTGACAAGACATCCTCCAGCATCACGGTGAGCACCCCACAGGGATGTGTCCTCAGTCCCTTGCTCTTCACGCTGTTCACCCATGACTGTGTAGCCTCCCACAGAGACAATACGATCCTGAAGTTCGCCGATGACACCACCGTCATTGGACTCATCACAGGCGGTGATGAGACAGCTTACAGGAGGGAGGTGGCCAGTCTGGTGACATGGTGTGAGAGCAATAACCTCACCCTCAACACCGGGAAGACCAAGGAGGTGATTGTGGACATGCGGAAGCAGAAGCCCACCCACCGACCACTGACCATCCACGGGCTCGAGGTCGAGAGGGTGAGCAGCTTCAAATTCCTGGGTGTGCACGTCACCGAGGACTTCACCTGGTCAACCAACACCACCCAGCTGGTCAAGAAGGCTCAACAGCGGCTGTACTTCCTGAGGAGGCTGAGGAAATTTGGAATGTCTCCAAAGATCCTTGGCAACTTCTACAGCTGCATTGTGGAGAGCATTCTAACCAGCTGCATCACAGTGTGGTATGGGAGCACCACTGCATTGGACCGCAGGCGTCTGCAGAGAGTGGTGAGGACGGCCGAGAGGATTATTAGGCGGCCTCTCCCCTCTCTGCAGGACATCTACCACCGCCGTGTCCATAGGAGAGCGTGCTCCATTCTCAAGGACCCCACCCACCCCCAACACGGACTGTTTACACTTCTGCCCTCAGGCAGAAGGTTCAGGAGTGTGAAAAGCAGGACGACCAGGCTGAGGGACAGTTTTTACCCCTCGGCCATCAGACTACTTAACACCTCACACTCTTTCCCTGACCCACCCATCCCCCTCCCCCACTGACAATGACTCTACCTCTTCTTCTGCACAGCCAGTGATGTTTAGTTGCACTGGTGTTGCTCCCCTGCACATTTTTGGAGTATACACCTAAACTCACTGGAACACAACTTCTTATGGACACTTTTTTCCACTTTTTCCGTATTTTTATATTTTATATTTAACTTCCTTTTTTTTTTTCTTATTTCTTAATTATTATTATAATTTTTTAATGTTTGGTGTTTGGAGAGGAAGGCAAAAAAGAATTTCATTGTACAATGTACACATGACTAATAAATGCTTGAATAGTACCAATGAATGTTAGGTAGCGACATGCCTCCATCGTTTTTAGATTTTTTCAGATGGGTCTTGTTCAGTCGGGGACGAATGCCCCCCGAAATATAAGACGACACAACTGTCTAGCAAAAAAGGACTTGGGAATGAAAACTGGTATTGTTTGAAATAGGTAAACATTTTTGGAAGAATAGTCATCTTTATGGAATTAATGCGGCCTACTAAAGATGAAGACAAGGGGGACCACTGTGCCAGATGCTGTTTGACAAGACTTAACAAAGTTTGCCCCGAACAAAGACTTATATTTCCTTGTGACTGTAATGCCAAGATAAGTAAACTTATCTTTCACTACCTTAAAAGGAAGAGCAGTACATTGCAACGAAAGTGCCTCACTATTAACAGGGAAAAGTTCACTCTTAGACAAGTTTAGTTTGTACCCTGAAAAATGGCTGAATTGGTTGAGTGCTGACAGCATGGCAGGCAAAGAAAAAAACTGGATTGAAAATGAATAGTAAAAGATTGTCGGCATATAGCAACACTCAACCCCACTCCTCCATATTCCATGAATATCCTGGTTACTTCGAAGCGCTATTGCCAGAGGCTCCATGACCAAATCAAAAAGTAACGGGCTCAATGCTTAACCCTGGCGGGTACCTCGTTGGAGGTCAAAAGGCCTCGATTGCGTTGAGTTTTATCCAAGAAAATAAGTTCAGTCCAAAATTTAAAAAATTTAGAAGCTCAAATAGATACTTCCATTCTACGCAATCAAATCTCAGCGTCGAGAGCAATAATACACTCAGGAACCAAATCGGAGGGGGAGTACAATATGTTAAACAAGCGGTGTGTATTATAATACAATTGGCGTTTTTTGACAAACCCAGTTTGGTCTTCAGATACGATAGTTGGCAAAATGTTCTCCAATCTTTGCGTCAGAACCTTAGCCAGAATTTTTGCGTTTAATAAAGAGATAGGCCTACATGAGGAGCATTGAGTCGGATCTTTGCAATTAGAGTGATGGTGGCTTCATAAAACGAAGAGGGAAAAATATTGAAAGATTCTGTAGGGAACCCGTCGGGTCCTGGAAATTTCCCAGACTGAAGGGAGGAGATGGCTATAGATATTTCAAGGGTGAAATAGGCTCCTCTAAACGTACTTTACTTTCAGATTGTTGTCGTTATGAAATTCGGAAGTATAGAGCCTGGAACAAAAGTTTCTGAAAGAGTTTTTAGTTAATTGCGGAATGATCTGAGGTGATACTGACATCCTCCATTGTAATTTTTGTGATGAACTGCTTTGCCTTGAATTGCCTTAACTGATTAGTCAACAGTTTGCCAGATTTCTCCCCATGGATGTTAAACAAACTCTTGTTCCTCAGAAGTTGGTGTTCAATTGGATGAGTTAAAAGGAGATCAAATTCAGTTTGAAGCTCCTCCCACTGTTTGTACAAATCCTGATCCCTGGTACAAGCATATAGCTGGTCTATTTCCTTAATCCGATCATTTCAATTTTAGTTGGAATTTCTTTTCAAATTTGCAGTGTAGTGAGATAACGTGTCCTCTGAGAAAGGCCTTTAGTGTATCCTAAAGGACCAGGCTAGAAACTTCGTGGGAAGTGTTGGCAGAAAAAAATATTAAATCTGTCTACCATAAATTTTAAGAAATTCCCATCCGACAGCAGCATAGAATTGAACCGCCAATGTCTATTGATTTGGGGCATGTCAGGAAGGCACACAGACAAAACCACAGGAGCATGGTCCGAAATCACGATACTCTGATAGTCACATGACTGGACAGTCGTAAGCAAGTCATTATCGATTAGAAAATAATCATTCCTAGAATATGTATGATGGACATGTGAGAAGAACGAGTACTCCCTCCTCACTGGATGGAGGCAGCGCCATACATCACAAACTCCACAATTGGATGGGAAAGACTTAAGAAAGGAAGCACATTTACTCATCGTTCCCGGTTAGCGGACGATCTATCTAGCACAGGGTCCAACCAGCAGTTTAAGTCCCCACCAAGTATGACAGAGTATGTCCGGCAACAATGAAATGAGACGTTCAAAGAAATGATCATCCGCATTGGGGGCATACACATTGGCAAGCACCACTGGTGTACTATACAATTTTCCAGAGATGATAACAAAGCGACCGTTTCGGTCCGATATTACACTGTGATGTTCATAGGGGATATTCTTATTTAACAGGATTGAGACTCCCCTGGCCTTGGTCTGGAAAGTAGAGTGGAAGTGCTGCCCTGCCCATCCCGACCATCCCGACATCAGACATCAGAGGTTGCTTTTAATCAAAGCAAGGTTTGACCTTTTTACAGCCGTTTTTATAAACATGTACGCTCCAACAGCCATTGCAGAGAGGAAGCTGTTTTTCCAAAAAGTTAATGATGTTTTAAATGGTTGTTCCTCTGAGGATTTTTTTATTCTTGGGTAGGGATTTTAATTGTACAGAAAATGCATCTTTCGATCGCAACCACGCAGAGCCGCATCCGGCATCCCAGCATGCTCTGAGGCAGCTGGTCCACTCTCATGGCCTGATCGATGTATGGAGGAGGATGCACGTAGACTGCCGACAGTACACATGGTCCCACCTCGGAGAGAGTAGGATTGGATGCTTTTATGCAATGTTTTTATTTTAAAGATCTCCCCCCGAAGCGCCTATTGGCATTTTAACTCGGTGTTAACAGTTGATAGGAGTTTTGGAGAGGTTCTTTTTTATTTCTGGAGTGTTTTTAGACAGAGAAAGGGTGATTTTAGCAGTCTTAGGTTGTGGTGGGACCATGGTAAGACCAAAATAAGACTGCTTTGCCAACAACACACTCTCAATGTCACACGAGACATCACCAAATCTATGAAGGACCTGGAGACTGATATAGTGGAACTAGAAAGAATTAGTGAGTCCACAGAAGATCGAGGATATATTGAAATCCTCAAAAGTAAAAAAAAAATCTTTAGCCCACCTGCTAGACATTAAAGTACAGGGTGCTCTGGTCCGGTCCCGATTGCAAAACACTGCAGAGATGAATGCTCCCTCTAGTTTCTTCTTCGGCCTGGAGAAAAAGAACGGGCAGAGGCGAGTAATCCATTCACTTCTCTCAGACACAGGGCAGCAAATCATGGAACCATGCCAGATCAGGAGGCGAGCTGTGAGTTTTTATTCCACCCTATACTCAAGCGAGTATGAGGAAGAGGAAGAACTGCTTGAGGGGTTCTGCCAAGGGCTACCTCAGGTCTCTGAGGAGGCCAACTCACAGCTCAAGGGGCCGTAGACCATGCAGGAGTTGCAGACCACCCTGCAGAGTATGCAGGGACAGCGCACTCCTGGCATCGATGGCCTCACAGTTCAGTTTTTTAAAGCCATCTTCTAAATTTTGGCTAATGATCTTTTAGATGTTTTAACGAAAGTCTGGTCTCTGGTTCCATGCCGAAGTCCTGCTGCAGGGCCGTCATTACGCTCTTGCCAAAAAAAGGAAATTTGCAGGACATCAAAAACTGGCGCCCTGTGCCTTTGCTGTTTGTGGATTACAAGCTTCTCTAAAGTTCTGGCCTCAAGGCTGGGGAGGGCTATGGAGCAGTTCATCCATCAGGACCAGACCTACTGTGTGCCCGGCCGATCCATGGCAGACAACGTCTACCTAATTTGAGATGTTTTGGAGGTCTCCAGCTCATTGGGTATTAATACTGGTCTGATTTCCCTAGATCAGGAAAAAGCTTTTGACCGCATTGAGCACAGCTTCCTCTGGCAAGTAATGGAGAAGTTTGGGTTCAGCTCTGGCTTCATAGCTAAGATCAAGGTTTTGTACGTTGGAGTTGAGAGTGTGCTGAAGTTCAACGGTGGTCTGTGTGCTCCTTTTAGGGTACGTAGAGGGATCCGGCAGTGCTGCACGCTCTCAGGAATGCTCTATGCTCTCTCCTTGGAACCTCTCCTGAACAAACAGAGAAGCATGGTAGATTTATTTTGGGATTGGCTACACTGGGTGCCACAGGGGGTGCTGTTTTTATCCAGAAAGGAAGGGGGACAGGGCCTTGTCCACCTGGCCAGCTGAATGGCTGCCTTCAGAATCCAGTTTTTTAAAAAGTACCTAAGAGGTCCTGCCGATCTGGTTTTGAGAGACGTGGCCAGCTGCATTCTCAGACACACAAATAACCTGGGGCTGGATGCTGCTCTGTTTTGAACTGATTTTAAATGATTACAGTTAAATGGGTTCCGTTTTATCAGGGTGTTTTTAAGTCTTGGGACCATTTTAACCATAAAAGGTGCCCAAAGTCTGACTCTCTGCACTCATTCAGATGTATGTGCGCTTGACTTCGGTGCGGGCGGCCACGGTGTACTCGCGCTCCGTGTTTCGTTCGTCTCGTTCGTCTTTTGTCACTACTTGTGCACTTTTTCTCCCACTTTTTCTTTCACAATGCTGATTACCTACAACATGAGTTCCCTACTCAGGATAAGGGATCTACCACAACCGGATTTTTCGCCGACTTTTTTGACTCCAATCGAGGAAATCAAGGACTGCGCATCCCCCGGTGAGAGCATGGGATCTACGCCGACATGCAAGCGGCCTTTCCGGCGGCGCTACAGAGGATGCCAGGCCGGTGCCCAGCGTAAGTGGAGGAGAAGAGGACACCGGACTCCGCTCCCTTCCATCTGCATGTCGAACGTCCGTGCTCTTTGCAACAAAATGGACGAATTCAACATTCTCCAGAGGAGCAACAAGGAGTTTCAGAGGAACTGTGCGTTGTTTTTCTGCGAAACTTGGCTGCACGATGAGATCGCGGACAGCGCGGTGGAGCTACCTGGCCACCAGCTGATCAGGGCGGACCGGGACACGGAAGCCTGCGGGAAATCGAAAGGTGGAGGTCTGTGCTTTTACATTAATAATAACTGGTGTCGGGATACTGCGATATTAAACCAACATTGTTGTAGTGTTTTAGAATCAGTTTTTATTGAGTGTAGGCCCTTTTACTCGCCGAGAGAATTTTCGTCCGTAGTGCTCGCCGGAGTTTACATCCCACCGCAAGCCCCCGCCCGCGACGCTCTCCACCGGCTTGCGAAGCAGATCTCCGCCGTGGAGAACTCCCGGCCACACTCGGTGCTGTCCTGCTGTTGATGCAAAAGCAGCATGTTTAAATAGCGTCATCAGTACATCCTTATATGCAAAGGAAAATCTCTAGTCTATTGTGAGGTGTCAGAGCCGGTACTAGGAAAAGTTATATGAAAAAAAGCACAAACACATGTAATATTAAAATGTTCCTATTAATCACAAGTTACCAAATAATCGTATTTAAGATAAGAGCGGGGATTATTCTTGTGGCTGAGTCTTTTGGTTATGTCAGTCTGAGGGTGTATTCACTTCACAACCACAAACCAGCGCCATCTACTACAGTTAAAAAATATATTTATTTTGAACATGTATAAGCCACACATGTCTATAAGCCGCAGGTGTCTACATTGAAACAAATTAAATGTACTCAGGCTTTAATGAAAGACAATGCCTGTAACACAGCTTGTAACTAAAATAAATAAATAAAACAGATTCTTTGCTATTCTTGCTGTGTATACCCCCCCCCTTTTTTTCTGCAGCTCATTATTTTACCTATATGTTACTACCTGCCTTTAGCATCCATCCATCCATCTATCCACTGACCAGTCTGCATGTCTGGCCTTAATTACATAATCTGTTTAGTACCGTCATTTCACCAGTCTGTGTGACATAATGCATTCTAAACCCACAGGACTGCACTGAATCTGAGAGATTACATTTAATCTATGATCATTGTGTACAGTATGTGCCATGGCATGAAATTTGTCTTTACTGAAATGACACCCAACTTAAGCTCCGTGCTGAAAACAATGTTTTAGAGAGATGCAGAGGAAAATAACTAGCCAATGTGATAACATTATGGCTGAGAACATAATACATCTTGTTTTGAATTGCTAAATACTCTTGGCCTTAAATGTGTGTGCGATATATATATATATATATACACACACACACACATATTGGAACACCTGTAAAGGGTCCCACTATCCAATACGCTGCAATAAATCTGCTCTTGTGATGCGTTTCATTTTGTTTGACAAAAACGATCTGTAGAAGAGGTTTTGTTCTGAGGGCGATGTGGCAGTCATGTAGGGGTCATTGGCCTTGCTTTTTTCACATGAAGGAATACAGCTTAGAGGCTATACAAATTAAACTGCTATAACCTGCACTTATATTTCAGATTATAGAGGTAATACAGATTGTATTCTGTGGGAGTGTGAGCTCACAGGTGCATTCAATAGATGGCACGGAGAGGGGTTATGCCAAAATAAACAGTTTTTAATAAGGCAAGGTCCCAGGCTTGGGGAAATACTCAAAAAGGAGGCTCCACACAGTCCTCAAACGAAATAAAAACTCTTTCAGTCCCAGTCCTCTATTGCTGGAGGACTGCAGGGCGTTTACTGACTTCCTCCCAGGATCCAGCTTCCTGCAAGAGAGCAGAACCCAGTTAACCACTAGTGTTTAATTATCTTGGTTGATTACCTGATTCTGGTCACCTGTCCGGTCTCCGGCTGCCACTCGCCTCTCTCTCTCCTGCAGCCGGCGCTCTAACCAAACCCACTGCCACTTTATTCACTTTTAATAGTTGCAACATTATTGTCCACAGCAAGTATTTCTCTTCAGTGCCCTATCTGCAAGCACACTGCCATCTACAGATCTTCACCAGCTGATCAGGGCGGCCACCAGCTGATCAGGGCGGACCGGGACACGGAAGCCTGCGGGAAATCGAAAGGTGGAGGTCTGTGCTTTTACATTAATAATAACTGGTGTCGGGATACTGCGATATTAAACCAACATTGTTGTAGTGTTTTAGAATCAGTTTTTATTGAGTGTAGGCCCTTTTACTCGCCAAGAGAATTTTCGTCCGTAGTGCTCGCCGGAGTTTACATCCCACCGCAAGCCCCCGCCCGCGACACTCTCCACCGGCTTGCGAAGCAGATCTCCGCCGTGGAGAACTCCCGGCCACACTCGGTGCTTCTGGTGATGGGAGACTTCAACTCTTGCAAACTCTCTCAGGAGCTGCCGAGCCACAGACAGCTGGTGACGTGCGCCACGCGGGGAGATCACACGCTGGACCACTTCTACTCCACCATCAAGGGCTCCTACCGCTCCATCCCCCGGGCCCCGCTCGGACAGTCGGACCACTGCATGGTGCAGATGGTCCCGACATACAGACAGCAGCTGAAGAGGGCCAAACCATCCAGGACTACAGTAAGGCGGTGGACTCCTGAAGCCAAGGACATGCTCCAGGACTGCATGGAGTCTACTGACTGGGAGTCACTAAGGTCCCCCGGCGATGTTAACAACACGTTTGCTGACACTGTGTGCTCGTACATTCATTTCTGTGAGCAGAACTGCCTGCCGACTAAAACCATTACCAAATTTAATAATCAAAAACCCTGGTTTTCCAAGCAGCTCAAGGATCTCAGACGCCAGAAAGAACAGGCGTTCAGAGATGGGGACATGGACACATTCAGATTGGTCAAGCAGGACCTCAAGAGGGCCATCAGGTCTGCCAAAGAGGACTACAAAGCCAAACTGGAGAGTGACTCAGCCTCCAACGACCCTGCTGCTGTTTGGAGCACACTCCAAACGATCACCAATTACAAGAAGGAAACCCCAGCCATCAACACCTCCCCTGGACTGGCCGAGGAGCTCAACACCTTCTACACTAGGTTTGATAGGCCATCAGCTGCTCCTCTGCCTCTCCCCCCTCACCTTCCCTTCTCTCTTACAGGAGCTGATGACCACACAGAACCATCAGCTGCCCCATCAAACCCATCCTCCCCCCATTCCTCCTCTCCTACAGGTATCGATGACCTCAGAGGACCACCAGCTGCACGATCATCCCCATCCCCACCCCCTTTCTTCTCTCCCGCAGGTATCGATGACCTCACAGGACCATCAACTGCCCCATCAACCCCATCCCCACCCCTTTTCTTCTCTCCCAAAGGTATCGATGACCTCACAGGACCATCAACTGCCCCATCAACCCCTCCCTCTCCCCCCTTCTCCTCTCCTACAGGTATCAACGACCTCAGAGACCCTCTCCCCCCTTCTTCTCTCCCACAGGTATCGATGACCTCACAGGACCATCAACTGCCCCATCAACCCCTCCCTCTCCCCCCTTCTCCTCTCCTACAGATATCAACGACCTCAGAGAACCATCAGCTGCCCCATTATCCCCTCCCCTTCCCCCCCTCTCCCATTTTACAGGTGCTGACGACCAAGGAGGACCATCACCGGTTCCATCGTCTCCACCCTCCCCACCTTCTCTTACAGATACCGTGAGGGAGCCCCTTCCTTTGATGTTCTCTCCCCTCCCCCCTCCCTCTCTCCCCCCTCTTTCACAGAGAAAGACATCATCAAGGTGTTCAGCAGGCTGAAGCCCAGGAAGGCCCCTGGACCTGATGGCGTCTCCCCGGCAACACTGAAGCACTGTGCCGTCCTGCTGGCACCAGTGTTCTCAAACATCTTCAATAACTCCATCTCTGAATGCAGGGTCCCACCGTGCTTCAAAGCCTCCACAATCATCCCGGTGCCTAAAAAGGACAGGATAACTTGCCTTAATGATTACAGACCTGTGGCCCTTACGTCTGTCGTCATGAAGTGCTTTGAAAGACTCATCCTTTCGTTTCTCAAATCCCTCACAGATCCCCTCCTGGACCCACTGCAGTTTGCCTACAGGGCCAACCGCTCGGTGGACGACGCCATCAACCTCAGCCTCCACCACATACTCCAGCACCTAGACACGCCAAGCTCCTACGTCAGGGCCCTGTTCGTAGACTACAGCTCGGCGTTCAACACCATCCTCCCGGCCGGCCTGCACTCCAAGCTGCTCCAGCTGCAGGTACCTGCCCCCGTCTGCGAGTGGATCACAGACTTCCTGACCAACAGAAAACAGCAGGTGCGGGTAGGCAGCCACCTCTCGTCCACCCTCACCACCAACACCGGTGCACCCCAGGGCTGCGTCCTCTCTCCATACCTGTTCTCACTGTACACCAACGACTGCACCCCCAGCGACCCCTCCATCAAGCTGGTCAAATTCGCAGACGACACCACAGTCCTGGGCCTCATCAGGAACAACGACGAGACGGCCTACAGGAGCATGGTGTCCCAGCTGGCAGAGTGGTGCACAACGAACAACCTGGAGCTCAACGTCGACAAGACGGTGGAGATGGTCTTTGACTTCCGGAAGTCCTCAGCCCCCCACACTCCACCAAGGGGTGGACTCTGTCAAGTTCCTGGGCACTACCATCACCAGGGACCTGAAGTGGGAGACTCATTCAACCAGAGTCATCAAGCGGGCCCACCAGCGGATGTTCTTCCTGAGGATGCTCAGGAAGCTGAACGTCTCCCAGAAGGTCTGCACCCAATTCTACAGAGCCACCATCGAGAGCGTCCTCACATCCTCCATCACCGTGTGGTTCCCAGCATCGTCTGCCCACACAAAACACCGCCTGGAACGCGTCGTGCGAACAGCCAGCCGTCTCACTGGCCACCAGCAGATGCCTGTGAGTGTCCTGCACGACTAGAAAAACTTCCACTCGCGATCACGCGGCGCTCGGCCGAAAACATTTTCTCTGGAAATACTCTCTCCCCGATAAGACGGTCTCGCATTTCACGGCTGCGTAACGACTTTTCACTTGAGGTGTGTTGGCAGACACTAAGTGAATATGTAATTGTGTTTTTCGTCCTTCGGTCCATCACGTTCTTTTTCTCTACTCATGCTCTGCACTTTATACATAACTAGTCCTGTTAACAACTGCATCTCAATATCTGCACTGAACATATGATAAATGCCAATAACCCTAAAGGCACTGCATCGTCCGATGATATTTTTCGAATGGTTTCTAACTCTCATGCACTATACACTGTAACATGTAAATGTCAATAAGCACGCACTGCATACCGTCACCACAATTCACTGCTTCAGTTTCTTCTATCTAACTGTACAACCGGTATACCCTGCATTCACACATGTACTCCCCGTCTCTTGGACATGGCGATTAAACACACACACTTAAACATTGATTACTTATTACAACCCTTGCCACCTCTTATGTTTTTATGTTGTATCCCACCCCTTATGTTTTGTGTTTATCTTATGGTTTATGTTGTATGTTGTATGTTATATGTCGTATGTTGTATGTTATATGTCGTATGTATATACACAAGCGCTGTACACCACGTAAAATTCCTGGGTACTTGTACATTTGGCGAATAAAGAGATTCTGATTCTGATTCACGGAGTCAGGCTGGACTTCAGCAGCAGCAAAACACCCGGCCTGACGAGGGCGCTGCTCCTGTCCAGGAACCCGTGCCTGTGACAGCTGTCCGGGGCAGTGGGGCCGGAGCTGGACAACGCCCGGGCCCTGGGCTCACTGCTGGGTCTGCACTCGGAGAGGACGACCAAGATCATCCTAGGGCTCTGGAGGAGAGGCTGTCCGTCGTGGAGAAAGAGCTAATAATGGACTACAGCCATAGGAAGACCAACCCAGACCCAGCAGATCCGTTTCCTAAAATCTATTTGAGTCCAGGCCTGGGAGAGCTGACCGCCCCCCTGCTCAAGGTCACCTGTACGGAAAAACTAACCTTACACCGGGCCGACAAAAAGACTCTGTAATCCAACTGTGTAAAATGCATAAACAGGAAGACTCTGTGTGACAGACCCACCACGGTGTGGAATACCAGGCCCGGTGGAGGAACAGGACTGGGACTGCAGTGGACTGTTTTATACAAACCTGCCCTCAGAAAACGTACCGCCGACCTCCAGTGGAGGATTTGACATGGTGCCACCACCATCACCTCCAACTCTTTTTATCTCCATTATTAACCCTTCTGTTTTTAACAATTGTCCTTTTTGTAACCTTAAAGAAACAGTTTTCCATGTTTTTACAGAGTGCAAGAGACTCACAGAGTTCTTCTCTCATTAACATCTCCCGTAAAAACAGGGTAGAGAACCGGAGAGGGCAGGAGGCGAGGACAGTGTGGCTGTGCAGCATCAGGGCCAGACTCCGGCTGGAGTTCAGTTTTTTAAAGAAAACAAAAGACTTAGACGCTTTTAGCGCTGGTGTTTTAATGATATTGTTTGTTTTATAAAAGAAGATGAATTGCACTTTGCACAGGTTAGTGCAAAGTGCAATAGTTTGTTTTTATTTATTTGTTGATTGTTTTGACTTAATTGATTATCCGGCTTATTAGTAACTTAAAGGTTTTGCCGAATACCTCTCCAACCCGACGGTTATGCACATGGATTGACTGCACAGGAGAAAAGTTGACAAATTGCTGATTAAATTCTAGTAAGTGAAAATAATGTAAACTTGGTAGCATTTGCCTAAGTGTTGTTGCATTGGTAAATGATTGAGTGATTAAAAAAAGAGAGCATAACTTTACTATTTATGTCCATGGCTGTAATTAACGTTACCAGTAAGGCCTTGAACTTATATGTTGACTTTGTGTCTTAAGAAAAAGAAGATAAAAAGGAAGTTATGCTTAAAGTATATTCTGCCATTGAGTTAAAAAATGTAATACTGGATGTTTTAAAAGAATATGATATTTCTTTGTTTCTTACTCCTGTAAATCTTATCTCGGAGATCCTCAGGTGGAAACATCTCTTCAGCCTCAAACTTAAGTAGGTTTTGTGTCGTGGAACCAACAGAACATGTCAAGTTATAGAGAAAGCAGAAGGTCTTTTTAATATAGCTCTGTATGAAAAACATTGCAGAAGGGTTTTAACTGTGAGACTATCCTCAGCAATACAGTTAATTTAAATGAGTTTGGACTCCTTAAACTCAAGTTTCAGGTTTGCATGAAGTAATATCTTTCACGGGTGGGACACACTATTCAATACATTTATGACAGTGGATATGATGAATTATGCAGGTCGATTGTTGACACTCTAAAAAGTTCAAGAGGTAAACTGGCCTTAATTGATTCATAATATTGATCAAAAATATAATCGAATGTACATAGAGCTAAATCCCATGCTTTAACTTGAGGCACAATTCGTTTGTCTTAACTTTATTCCCTACTTGAAAGAAGGGTTCCTCAGAGTAACCATGGTACACCTTAAAGCAAGGTTCATTCAGAAACTCAGCAAGAAGAGTGAATACATGTTGTGAGAAGGAAGGGTGGAGTAATTTGTGAAAAGACAAAGCTCCTGCCAGTTCTAAAATGGTATGTACGGATGTTTGCTTGATACAATAATTGTCTGATATTGTTATAATAATTGAATTATACGCTCGATTGACAATAAACTGGACAATATCAGACTCCTGCGGTCGAGTCGGAGTGACGTGAGGGACTGCTGTGTTTTCGTGTTCACGGAGACATGGCTCCACGGGAACATCCCGGACTCCGCCATTCAACTCGACGGGCTAACCTGCTACCGGGCGGACAGAGCTACGGTGAGCGGGGGGAAGACGCGCGGCGGCGGTGTTTGTGCTTACATCAGCGATGCGTGGTGTCGTGACGCGGTGGTCACCTGCACACACTGTTCGCCGCTTGTGGAGTTTATGTTCGTGAAGTGCCGTCCTTTCTACCTTCCGCGGGAGTTTACAGCCATACTGCTGGTCGCTGTTTACATCCCGCCCAGCTCCAACAGCAAGGACAAAGAGTCGGCGCTTTGCGAACTCTACCGGGCCATCACCGAGCAGCAGACCGCGCATCCAGACGGACTGCTCATCATCGCTGCTGATTTTAATCATGCAAATTTAAAAGCCATGATGCCCAAACTCCACCAACACGTTGACTTCCCCACACGGGGAAACAACACCTTGGACTTGGTCTACTCCAACATCAAAGGAGCCTTCAAAGCCTTTCCCCTCCCCCACATCGGCCTCTCTGACCACCTCACCGTGATGCTAAAGCCCGCCTACAGACCGCGGGTGAAAGTGGACAAACCTATGTCCAAGCAGATCCGTGTGTGGCCAGAGGACAGCACAGTGGCACTCCAGTCCTGCTTCGAATCCACCGACTGGGACGTTTTCAAGCAGGCAGCCACTTGCAACAACATCACTGACATTGGGCAGTATGCCGACACGGTGGCGAGTTACATCAGCAAATGCATCGACGATGTGACTCGCACCAAAACAATAACCATCCGGGCCAACCAGAAGCCATGGCTGACAGGAGAGGTTCACAGGCTGCTGAAGGCCCGCAACATCGCCTTCAGTGACGGCAATCCAGCCGCTCTCAGAGCAGCCCGAGCCAAACTGTCCTGTGGCATCCGGAAAGCCAAGCGCCAGTACACCAGCAAAATTACTACGCACTTCACCGACAGCAGGGACACAAGGAGCCTGTGGCAGGGGATTAAGACCATTACGGACTACAAACCCCCACCGCAGACCTGTGAAAACGACACCTCCCTGCTGAACGACCTCAACAGCTTCTTCGCACGTTTTGAAGCACCCAACAGCACACCGCCCCTGAAAGCAACACCTCCCCCCCACGACCAAGCGTTGTGTCTTTCTCCAGCCAGTGTGAGGCGCACACTGTCAAGGATTAACATCCGAAAAGCTGCTGGACCTGACAACGTTCCTGGTCGTGTGCTGAAGGACTGCGCGGTGCAGCTCACAGATGTCCTCACAGACATCTTCAACATCTCCCTGAGCCAAGCTGTTGTTCCTGCGTGCTTCAAGGTCGCCACCATCATCCCCGTGCCGAAGAAGACATCCCCCGCCTGCTTCAACGACTACCGACCCGTCGCGCTGACTTCCACCATCATGAAGTGCTTCGAGAGGTTAGTCCTGAAGCAGATCAAATCTGCCCTCCCTCCTTCTCATGACCCGTGCCAGTTTGCCTACAGAGCGAACCGGTCCACTGAGGACGCCATCACCGCTGCCCTCCACCCAGCCCTCACCCACCTCGAAACCAAGGGCTCCTACGTTCGAATGCTGTTCATTGACTTCAGCTCAGCATTCAACACCATCATCCCCCAGCAGCTGGTTTGCAAGCTGTCAAACCTGGGCTTCAGCCCCTCCCTCTGCAACTGGCTGCTGGATTTCCTGACAGCCCGGCCGCAGCGTGTCCAGGTCGGCAGGAGCACATCCGACACCATTGTGCTGAGCACGGGGGCCCCCCAGGGATGTGTACTCAGCCCCCTGCTCTTCACCCTGCTGACCCACGACTGCACCCCACTCCACAACTCCAACCACATCGTCAAGTTTGCGGACGACACAATATTATTATTATTATTATTTTTTTTTTAAATCTGTTTCCACAGTTTTCATATTTATATGTTTCTTTGTTGTGTATTTCTTGTGTGTTGTCTGTCATGCAACATGTTGACTGTGTTGTTGTATGTTGTTATTGTTGTTGTTTGTAGTTGTTTTTGTTATTGTTGTTTTGCGGGCTTCGAGGAACGTCTTTTCGTCCTTGCATGTATGTAATGCATGCAAGAATGACAATAAAAGGCTATTTTTATTTTATTTTATTTTGTTTTATTATTACTGTTATAATTATATTCATTCCTTACATTCTCTACCTCACCCCACTGATTCCCCTTCCCTCTTTGCACCTTTTTATATTGTATTATTATTATTATTATTTTTTTTTTAAATCTGTTTCCACAGTTTTCATATTTATATGTTTCTTTGTTGTGTATTTCTTGTGTGTTGTCTGTCATGCAACATGTTGACTGTGTTGTTGTATGTTGTTATTGTTGTTGTTTGTAGTTGTTTTTGTTATTGTTGTTTTGCGGGCTTCGAGGAACGTCTTTTCGTCCTTGCATGTATGTAATGCATGCAAGAATGACAATAAAAGGCTTGACTTGACTTGACTTGACTTGAATTGACTAAAGTAGTATTATGTGATTTTTGGCCATTATAGATAACATTTACAAAGGATGCTCTTTTTTTAAATTCCCTATTCTTACCACCTACCCCTGCATGTCTTCACAGTCTGATGGACCCATATCTAAACCGTTTACTGTCCAAACCCCACTGTGCATGTATGACCATACCTAGGCATTCATTCTTACCTACACAAGCTGTCAATCCCAAATTTATAAACCATAACACTCGGATTGTATGGATAGACTGAACAATATAAGATATTAATAATTGTCACTGTCTTCATTCAGGATACTGAGATCACTAAAAGGAGGGAGATTGCATTCAAATGTCAGATCACCTATATGGGAGAAGAGGTGGAGGACCTCATTAAACAATCTGTGGTAAGGCAATATTGTTGTTGAGATGTTAACATCCTAGCTAAGGCTTTCCACATTATATGATGCTTTTCACACTTTTCATAATTATTTTGGCATTTAGCAGGGTTTGTTGTCTAGAGAGACCACAAGCTAGCCTACAGCATCAATGATTTCAGTTAACGGCTATTCAAGGCTATTTATCTGTGCGAAAACAAAACTGATTCCAACGCATTTTTCTTCCTAAAAACATATTCAGGAGACTGCGAAGGAAGAAGCTATACAAATTATTCAAGGTGAAACCATTTCAATCTACGTCATCAGAGATGGACAAGCAACAATCATCATTCTTCAGGGACAAGAGGTAATGGACAACTTGCAGTCTGTCGCACATGCTGTGTCCGTCCTCCTTTATGCCCTCAATTTGGCATACCCCAAGACATTAAAATGTACATTTGAATACACCCAGAAAGGCCAAGAGAGTGTATGACCAGCTCTACAATCAAGCTTAGTTAAGGGTTTCCCATAGTTTCCAGGCATGGATAAAACATGGGAAAATGTCAAACCAAAGAAGACTGGAGAACTTAAAGGGTAGATGATTTGGGGTTTTGCAACGTTCTATTATGTTGATGCAAGTTTTGAATGTGGCGCATGTTTTGAATGTTTATAAAAATATAAATAAAAAAAGAAAAATATATTTTATTATTTGAGGATAAAGTAAATAATATCCATTTAATTGTATTTCTTAAATAGAAAACAGTTGTTTCATCAAATCCATAAAATCCACAAATTAGTTTTGATTCAAAATAACATTTAATTTAATTCACTTCCTTTAAAAGGAAAACATTGCTTTGTGACAAGTTTTGTAAAATATATATATCATTTCATTGGCTCAAGGGAATCAATATAGATGTGAACCCTAAAATGTTCTAGTTGGTTGAATGAAAACATTTTTTCAGTGTATAAGTGGAGCGGCATCATCAAAAGAAATCTAGCCAGAGTGATGAAACTAGACACCTGACAAGCAGCCCAGGTCTGCTGGTCACAGGATGACAGGATTTGACCAAACTTGACTGTCTACTACTTCTCCTAGCTCACCCTAGAAGACAGTTTTGGGTAAATACAGAAATTGATAAATGCATAAACACACCAATAAATAAATAAATGGAATACAGTACACAGAAAATGAATGGTGAATTATTTGAGTTTTCACCATTTCTGTTTTTGTATCTCACCTAAGTGAAACTGAAACCCAGAATATAGCTTAATTCTTCTTCTCTTGTCTTTTAACAGCAGTTGGTAACCAGAGTAAATAGTGCATTACCGCAACTTACTGCTCTGAGTGTTGTATTGTCACATTGTTGGCGATCATTAAAATTATTAATTGAAATATTGATATGTTACATGTCAGTTTATCTTGTATGTTGTGTTTGTTTAAGTCTGTCTGTTCTGTTTCTTCTATTTCTAGGTCTCCTTGATTTTCAATGCATGGCACCTGTGTGGACTCTCTCTCTCTCTCTCTCTCTCTCTCTCTCTCTCACTCACTGGCCACCTCCACATGCGGACACAAGGCCCAAGCTTTGTGTGTGCTTCATTTGCTTGAAATGGAACAGTGTTCTCAGTAAACATCAATCAGGTTTTCACTTACCCTGTGTCTAAGTCCTCACTATGTTGCGCCTCAGATCGCAACAAGGAATGAAAATCTATACTAATAATCGTCCCATGAAAAATCGTGATACTTTAGTGAATCGATTTTTTCCCACCCCCAGTAGCACTAGCTAATGGCTAACATACAGCATGCCATTTATAACTGACTGTTTACATTCCAAACTCACACACCCCTTTCTCCTTCTGCAGTGTCATCTCAGGCAACCATCTCCGCTGCTAGCCCCCTCTACTGTCATCAAATGGCATCAGTTTTATACAGGTTTCTAGATGACAAAGCTGAAACCACATTTTCTGTTGCCATGAGATCAGTTGAGCCATATAGTCATGACAGAACTCTAAATGTCATGGTAGAGAATTTCAGTTGTAAACCATCATCTGTGCTAGATGCCGTTGCTCCACTGAAGACAAAAAAGGGGTCAATAGATAGTCTCCCCATGGCTAAATGAAAACGAGATAAAAAAAAAAAACGGCAAGAAGAACTGCAGAGCAGAGGAGAGAAAATGGAGGAAAACTAAAATATCAGTTAATCTCGAGATTTACAAACAAGCCATGACTGACTACCACCAGGGCTGTTTCAAGACTCTGGGGGGCAAGTGGCATGGAGCCCCCTATAAGGGGGCTCCCAATGTGTCACTGCAGTGTCTTCTACATTGCAAGAAATTTAAGGGGGTTTCAGGTTGTCATTGCTGTGGACCAATGCAAACAGCCGTATGCCTGCCCTGTTTCAACGTCTCTGACTACAACAGACTACCCCCCCCGCCCCCCCCAACATCTGCTCCCCGTGTGCTTATAAGCTACCACACATGCTCTGTGGCCATGCATGTGTGTGTGTGCCACCCACAGATGGGTTAAAGGCAGACCGAAGATTTCCCCTGACGTATGGTGTGTGTTCAATGTGTGGGACAAATAAATGTTGTTTCTTTCTAACCCGAACGAAGTGGAGACAACAGATCAGTCCAGTTTTAGTCACTCTGCACTGGCTTCCTGTGCACCCCAAAGTTGATTTTAAAGTCCTCCTCCTGACATATAAAGCCCTAAATGGGCATTACCAGGCTACATCACTAAGTCCCTCGACAGATACAAGCCCTGAAGAACATTAGGATCCTCTGCTGCACGTTTGCTGCAGGTTCCAAGAAATAGCAATAAGAAGATTGGTGATGCAGCTTTAGTCAACAATGCGCCAAAGCTGTGGAACACGTAACCTTTTAACAGAAAGGCCAGCTCGGTGGATGCCTTTGAAAACCAGCTAAAAACCTATTTGTTTACTTTAGCCTACTACGACATTATTAGTGACAATTTGTCTACAGTATCTCTATTTTTATAATTTCTATTTTTAAATGATCTAAAGGATTATACCAAGGGAAGGGAGAATAGTTTTAGAAAACAAGATGGAATGACTCTTAGCTTTTCAGGTAAAAACGAGTTTGCAAATTTTTTATTTTCAGGATGAGACACTGGAAAAGTGTCGTGGAAAATCGTTATTAAGACGAAGGAGAGGCTCAAGGAAACAATTCCGACATGTTTATTATATATGACTTGCAAGGAGCCAAGTCACACACAGCATAGCCGTTTGTGAGTTAGACTAAAGCAAAAGAGTTGTACAGGGTCTTTCATACAAAACACACACACAATATGGCTACACCCTAAGCAGAAGTATCCCACGGGAAAGCTTATAGGTGTTATCATACACAAGCTTATCTTGCCCCACAGAAAACCCACATCTGCTGTGGGTTTTCTGTGGGGCAAAACGTCCTGTGTGCAGCTCGTAAGAAACAAGTGAGAAAGAAACTACAATGCAAAGAGTGTGAATAACTATTTTCCATTACACCTGTCATCCATTATTCTCCTCATCCATCTTCTACCACCCCAACCTCATGGCCACAAGAGTCCCGGAATGCTCTCAGTTTGACAAGCCAGTGAACATCTTAGGTTCCTCAAGGTGAGTTCACGGTTTAATTAAATTAGAAGAAAGATTTTTGTATATCCCTAATCTCTTAGCCATTTGATGTTATGGTGAAACTACGGTAAGTTTGTAGATCAGGTTTGTCTGTAAACATTTTTATGGAAGACTAATGAAGTGATTCTTCATTTTTATGATATTTTTAAAACTAATTGTGTCTTGTGTACCTCATACATCCAGGATCCCGTAAATGTCTACAACTTCTTGCAAACCACCATTTATGAAATCAATGACTGTACCATCAAGCTGAATTCTAGGGTTGCAGAGTGTAGAGCTTGGGTGTTGCATAGAATTGATACGGAGATGCTGTTTGAGATTTATTATGTTGCATTGCTCAAGTGAAATTGTGTGTTTTATTTGCAAAAGCCCCCATAAAATTTGAATTCCCTGACAAAGCACTTTAAAGTGATCCACAGACTTTGTTCAGGGAAGACACTTCGTCTTAAATGTGGTCAGTTACACAAGTTTAACACATTTCTGTAAATATAAATAGTTATTTAGTGACATACCAATATCAGATTAGTTGATTTGTAGATTTAATTCTGTGTCAAGTAAAATGTAGAGAAAAATAGAATCCTATTTGGAGAAAATTGAAACGTATGTGTAGTAAAATGGAATCCTATAAATTAGTAAATTAGCAGTAGAGCTCTTTTAATTTAATACTACATAGTCAATTATCATCACGCAGAGTAAAATATGAACAGTCTTTCTGTTTCGGGTAGACAGAGAAGTTTTGCTGTATTGTCTTGTTTCAGGTTGAAATATAAGATATATACATTTTAGGTTAACTGAATTTGGATTTGTGTAAATAAAATTAACCTCAAAAAATAATTAAATACATTATATATTCTTACATGTTTTGTACTTTTACAAAAAACAAATAAAATCCTTAATATACCCTCAATAATGAATCTGCTTAAGTCCTACCACCGTTTTTTGATGTGATCACACTGCCTAAAGAGCTGAAGAAGCGTCTCTGAGGGTACAGTTGACATTGATATCGTATTTAAATTCAGCAAGATAAAAACTTCTGGTTAATATCCGTTTATGAGTCTAAAGGATACTACTTGTTTCTTTTCTTTCAGGGTCAAATTAACTTCTGCTGATACCAGGTTAGTTAACTCACAAATCAAGTGGTGTTGGTAATTTTGTAAGTGATCAGCTTTACCTATCCTAAAACGTAATGTATATTACTTTACTTATGCTACACACACGTATCATGCTACTTTGCTATACACTCTTTGGTGAGTGTATAAATAGGTGATTTTGAAATAAAACTGAAAGCCACTGGCAATCACTGGGTGATCAGTTTCCACCCTAATGCACATTAGGAGTTGTTTGACTTATCTCCATAACTCGGTTTAAACGTTTTAATTTATGCTTAAGAACACCCCTTTCTAAGCTATTAATTTGTTTTACAGATTAGTCACCCAAGAGAGTTGAATGCCCAGCAAAGAGAGCAGAACTCATCCCACAGAGAGAAAACCCATCTTTCACTTAAGATACGATGGATGGGTTTGGCAGATTTTGATTAGATATTGAGGACAATGTCATTTATTTGTTATAATAATGGGGCCCATTCATGATTCATTACAAAACGTAATTGGGTGTAAGAAGGTATGTTTTTAGGGCCGATGTGTTCAGTAAGTCAGATTGAATTAAATAAATATAGGAGTGTGGTGCTATTATTCACGAAGAAGCCAAACCCAACCCACTGTCGGAGATAAATGGTTGGCATCAAAGTTTTATTTTCCCTTCATACACACACACACATTTACTTGCTTCGGTGGACACATCACCTTCATATCGATCTGTAGAGATCAGCGCAAAGACCAACCACTTCATGCCTCATACCAAGAAAAATCATCACACACTGTGAATCACTGTTCCACAATATACACATCTTAACATAGGCAGACTGAAAAGCCAAACATTTCTCTGTTCATGTCTCTATACAAACCTACCCCTCTCTTTTAAATGAATTTCACCTTGCAGCGTGAATCAAAATGCCTGTATGACATCGGAATACAATATTACTCAAAAAGGCTCTCTGACATATAAAGACGACCTTGGTCCGTGGTTGAACATGTGTAAATACATTCTGCAGGGGTAATGCAGGCACTCTTTCTGTATCTTTCTCTTTCACAAAAACGGGTGGAGTTACACAAAAAAAAGTTTGCTCATGTTTTCTTTGATTGATATTCATTAGAATCTGGCGTCGGCAGGAGAATTTAACTTTCAGCCAACAAGCAGTGTTTGGCTTGTGGGCAGTAGAGGGCAGTTGTGGACTTCTGTCATTTGGAGCTGCTTCCATTCTATTCTTGCAACTCATTCTGATTAGAAAAGCCATATTGATTAGCAACATGGATTTGCCTCACAAATTCTGTTGTATGTTTTCTGTACCACTGGCTTCATGTCTACAAACATCATCAACCGTATGAAGCATGTCATGAAGCTGTCAGTGTAACATGGCAGAGTGCTTCTTGTCAAGTTGTCTCTTTAAAACCACATGCTCTGGAAAGATACTTCATAAATTGGGTAAACACATTATAAATAATCTTTCACGCACATCAACGCATTAGGATGTTTGTGCTTAAATACATTTAAGCACATTTTAAATACATCGCACCTGATAAAGACCCTGGAGCGACTTGTCCTGGCCCACCTCCGCCCTCTGGTGAAACCAGCGATGGACCCGCTGCAGTTCGCCTACCAGTCTGGCATCGGGGTGGATGATGCGCTCATCTTCCTCCAGCACAAAGCTCTCTCTCACCTGGAGAAGCCAGGGAGCACGGTGAGGATCATGTTCTTTGATTTCTCCAGTGCCTTCAACACCATCCAGCCCGGGCTTCTGGGGGACAAACTGGAGCAGGCCGGCGTCGACCTTCACCTCGCATCATAGATCGTGGACTACCTGACCAACCGAACGCAGTATGTGAGGACGAGGGACTTCGTCTCCGACAGTGTTACCTGCAGTACGGGGGCGCCACAGGGAACGGTCCTGGCACCGTTTCTCTTCACCCTCTACACTGCAGATTTCCGCCACAACACATCCTCCTGCCACCTGCAGAAGTTCTCCGATGACTCAGCACTGGTCGGCCTCATCGCGGATGAGGACGAACGGGAGTACAGGGAGCTGACGCGGGGGTTCGTAGGCTGGTGCCACCGGAACCACCTCCAGCTCAACACAGGTAAAACCAAGGAGTTGGTGGTGGATTTCCGAAGGCGAAAACACACCAATACAACACCGGTGAACATCCACGGCATGGACATTGAGATGGTAACATCTTACAAGTACCTGGGTGTCCACCTCAACAAGAAACTCGACTGGTCCGACCATGTCTCTGCCCTGTACAAGAAGGGCCAGAGCAGACTCTACCTGCTGAGGAGGCTGAGGTCCTTTGGAGTCCAGGGGGCACTCCTGAAGACTTTCTATGACTCTGTGGTGGCATCAGCCATCTTTTTCGGTGTGGCCTGCTGGGGCAGCAGCATCACGGCAGCTGACAGGAAGAGGCTGAACAGGCTTATCAAGAAAGCCAGTTCGGTTCTGGGAAAACCCCTTGACCAAGTGGAGGTGGTGGGAGAGAGGAGAACGATGGCCAAGCTATCGTCTCTTCTGGACAATCTATCCCACCCGCTGCAGGACACAATCGCAGCACTGGTCAGCTCTTTCAGCGAAAGACTCATTCACCCGAGGTGTCTGAAGGAGAGGTTTCGCAGGTCCTTCCTACCTGCCGCGGTGAGACTACATAATCATCATTGCAATCATCACTGAAATTAACCAGTCTTCTCTGCACTATCTGCACTACTTAACTTATACTCTCTGTTTTACTTCTTACATACCAAGCCCAGGCTTCTGGGGCAAAAACTGGAGCAGGCCGGCGTCGACCCTCACCTCACAGCCTGGATCGTGGACTACCTGACCAACCGACCGCTGTGTGTGAGAGCGAGGGACTTCGTCCCCGACAGGGTTGCCTGCAGCCCGCAGAGAGTTCTGGCACAACTTATAACTTATCACTGGTGTACCAACAATTTGCACATTTATTTATTTAGTAACTACTTTCTGACCTTTGTAATTCTTCCTACTTTGACTGTATTGCTACTGTAACGCCCGAATTTCCCCTTGCGGGACAATAAAGGACTTTCAATTCAATTCAATTCAATTCATTTACGGATCAGCTGGTCGAGTAACCCCAGCAACAATATCTGAAAGCCATGCTGCTCTTGTGCACAGCTGATGGGGAAGTATCTGTATGTATGTCCTTCACCTTGTTCTAAAAATATTCATCCCACCTACTTCAAATGTGCAGTGGTGAATTTGGTGCATGTATACATATGAACGGCCCTGTCTCACAGGCTGTAAGGCTGACTTAACGACCTGTTTTGGCACTTATCAAATCTTTCAATATTATGTTTTTCTTCATCTTCCTGTCAGGGTTATTTAGCAGTAACATCTTTTGGAGTGTTTTGTTTCATGTGAAATCACATTAGGGCCAACGTGTCGTCTTTGAAATTGCAGTATTAGATATAATTTTGCATGAAGTCACCTGACTGTCTTTTGATCCTGTGTAATAACCAGGTAATGTATCCTGTGCACGTATCCAGTTTTCCATGTGACGCAGAAATGGGTATACCATAATGACAATTTGTATGTGTGTGCAAATGAAGTGACAACTTAATTTGAGAGGAAAGCTGTCAGAGAAATAATTGCAGGACCAGATGAGCCTTTCAGTCCCACTACATATACTGAAATAAATAACTTAATCATATACTTTAAAAAATCTTTATATATTTACTATTTGTATGTGTACCTTTTAAGAAAATGTTGCTGCATCTATAATTTCCTTGCTGGTATAAGTTAATATGTACCATAAAACTTAACATTACTGAAAATATTAATTACATCTTATTTAGATATACTGTATTATAAATGACCAATTACTTTAACTTTAAAAGGAAATAACTGTTATTTTTTTCATGGATAGGAATAGTTCAATCATCAAAAAAATATATATATACACATTAAATATGTACTGTTAAAATAATTACAATACAATAACAATGTAAACTAGATATACTTTTTTTCAGCTTTTGACCATGAAACGCACAACAAAAAATTATGCTGTACTGAAATATGAAGGTATGACTTAATGCGCAAGCAAGAGCATTATCAATCCCTAGTCATCAAAATGGCTTAGTAAATAAACAGTAAGACAGCCATTTTTTTTTACATATACAAATTATGTCTAGGATAAATGAGTGGAGGAATAATGACTTCAAAACAAGTTAATAGTATCAGGGAAATCAATGTTAAAACATACTGTTCTCACAGAGTTAATCTATTACAGGGGTTCTCAACTTTTTCGGGCCAGTGCCCCCTTAACCATTATCCAGGTCCCTTACTCTCCCCTTTCAAATACAATGTAGGAATGAGTGTCTTCCCTGATTTTAATTAATATTCTATTTCTAGTTGAATTATTCTGATTAATAGTCTTAGCGTTTATTATTTATAATACATATATTGTTTTGTATTTAAATGTGTACATCATTTTATTAATTATTAGGCAGCCATGTTAGGGTATTATAAAAAATCAAATTCTCAAATTATACAATATAATTTTCTAGAAATTAATAAATATATATTTAAAATAATCTTTTGATGTGTCTTTTGATTTAACCAGCAATTGCCTTGATTAGGATTTAAGCCATGAAAAAAAGCCATGAAAATAGAAATATTGTTAAGGAATGTTAAAGAAATACAACAGTATGAGGTTTTATTTGACTGACTAGAACCAAAAAGAAATGATCTGATGAACACTACCTCACATAATGCACAGTGGAAGTTGTGCATTGGCGAAGGTCAGGCATTTATCCAAGAATGAGACACCCAATAAAATAACAACGTTTTTTTTCTTCTGTTTGGTAACAATTTATAATAGGAAAAACAATGCATCAATTCATACACAGGGTGAAAATCTAACGTATATCCCGTAATTAACTTACCCCGTAGAGCAGAGGTAGTCAAATACAAATCGTAAAGGTTAAAAATGTTTTTCAATATGGCAAAGGTCAATTTAATAAAGTCGGTCAATGTAACAATTATATTATGGAACCACAAATCACTATTCCCATATCCCTTAAGCCCATTAATGTGAGAAGTGGCACCTTTGGTCTGTTGCCAGGACTTTAAACTTTGGCACAAAAAGTGTGATAGCCAGGCGGGGACACTGATGCAAGTGTTTATTGGTGACTCGGCTGCAGTACTTGTTCTTCACTATGTTCAGTGTTGAGAATGCAGACTCACAGCTGTAGGTTGAGCCAAACATTGTGAGAATGTGAAGTGCCATCTTATGCAGCAGAGAGAAATCAGCTGTAGTAACCATCTTTGTCCAGAAGGTTGGAGTGTCACAGTCAGCCTATTTCATTGCATATTTCATATTTTTTTAACTCTATTGCTTGCAGTAGAGAAAGTGGAGAACTTTGAATTAATGCTGTCTTTTGGTTGATTCGCGTTCTTAAATTGACTACTAGCTGGCTACCTGCAGAAGAAGCTTCGCTATCGCCACTCAAGCTTCACGGTCATCTGTATGTACGACTGTCTAAATAAAGTTTAAAATAAAAACTCCATTGTCATGGCGATGGCATGGCGCTGTATGTGATTGTGTATGCGCTGCTTGCCGAGGAGAAAGAAGAGTCCAGATCATTTGGACTTGTTGCGTTGCAGCGATGTCTCGCAGATACTATACAGTATATATTATATATGAAAAGTATATATTTGCTCTGGGTCTGGAGAGAGTTGTGGTTCGATGTGGATCCGGACAGGAGTCCAGACTTTGAGGAACCATAGAGCTTGCTGGGAAGTCCAAAACCACAAACTGCTCCAAGCATGCATAGTCAAAGCATAGACAAGATTTCTATAATGCTTAAACATATACACCTCCAACAGCGTACCTGTTCTTACGCATGGTGCACGTCTAACGCAAATCCCAACATTAACTTTGCCAAAAGACATGCTGGGATTGCCCAATGCTTAATCAAATCATTGCTGTTTCAATACACTATTTCAATTTACCAACACAACACAACACTGTGTTGAGAACCCCTGATCTAATACATGAAAAATGTGTGTATAAAATTTTTTTCTGAATCTTAATTTTAACATGTAAAATATTTGACAGATAATTTTATATAGTTTACTGCAACACAAAGCCGTTTTTCGGTGTTTAGCAGGGTGTTTATAGTAAATCCAGTCCAATAAATGAAGGTCCATCTTGGTTCACACAAAACTGTCTTAAGTTTTGAACGTACATAGAAGTAGTAATAATTAGTTTGACCTTTTTTGCTGAATGTTATCGTCTGTAGAGGCTGCCACTGGTGTTTCTGTCACTATTAGCAATCCCTGGGTAATGCTTTTGTGGTTTTTCTGGTTAAAGTGTTCTCCTTTAACTGTGATTGGCAGAGAGCCTTGGTTGTTATGGTTGACAATTGCCTAGAGATAATGGGAGCCTACCTGGATTGGTAGGAGACTATTGTGTGTGTGAGCCAGTAGTGGGCTGTGCATTTTCAGATCTAGTCCTTCAGTAGCCCCGCCCCTTCTTAGTAACATCAATGTTATACATTTAGCATTTCTGCTAAATGAATAAAGGAAGTAATAATGTAGTGGGCCACATGCAACTGTGTACAACCAGTGGGATGGAGCTCTGGAATGTTGCCAGGATTTATACCCTGACAAGGCATATAATGGACAAAACACAAACACTTCTGCATAGGATACTAGACAGTGATAAAAAAAAAAAATCAAATGTCTAACAAAGGAACTGGGTTATGCTGTGGAATCTGTTAGGGAGGGGATATAACTGCATGTGAAAGTGAATCAGGGTACCCCTCAGCTGAGTGTGTGTGTTATGGATCATATCACAGCTTTTGATAGATAACCTTTAACTGAGAGAGGTTTTTGGGTCATTCTTATTACGTCTCTGTGAGGGTTCATTGCGCACTTGAGTTTTTCCAAGGAAGGAAGAGGATGGTTGTGGCAAAATGTTTTAATTTTTATTTTCCCCAACAGTTAAAGCCACCACAAAATAAACCACGAGGCTCTACACAGTCCTCAAAATAACCTAAAAACAGTTGTCAATCCTCCTCTATTTCAGAGCAGTTTGGCACGATCAGACAATCGTCTGTTCAGGATCCAGCCTACTGCAAGAGAGACCAGAACCAGGTTAATCACATGCTTTTATATTGAGTGAGCTGATCACCTGATTCTGGTCAGCTGTGTCTGGTATCTGGCCACCACTCCTCTCTCTCACCTGCAGCTGACGCTCTAACCACACCCCACTGCCACAGTTTCCTTTTCCAATATTTTATAACCCAACAAATATTGGTGACCCCGACGTGATACGGGGAAAAGCAGAGGTGAGGACCGGAGGATCATGATTGTCTGACACTCTTGAATGGGCCAAAATAAAAGATGAGCACAACCTGTTATATTAAAATCGGCATAGCATCTGGATAGCAAATTAGGTACGAGTGTCAGTGACATTCCCCACAGGAAAATCTCTATTACCAAAACTAAATGGTAAGAAAGACCCCATACCATAAGTACATCAAATATATCTGTGATTGTTTATATATGAATGCTGTAAATTATATTTGAAGTAAAGCACTGAAAGTCCTCTGGGAGGCACTGGAACCAGATTTAGATTAAGAAAGACCTTTTAGAAAGAGGATGATGCAGTCCTGTTTGGTTGTATAGTTTAATATCAAGACCTAGGAGGCCCGTGTTGATAAAGCTTGGTGTTGTTGCTGCGGGGAAAAGTCCTTTTGTATACCATGTGATAGGGATTCGACTAGGAGGGTTACGGGTTGAGAGATGACGATAATTGCTTAGTCCCAGTAGAAGACATCCTCTCCGTTGAACAAGCATAGCTAAAAGTTAGTTTAAAATAAAGACCTTCGAGGCCTAGTTGTGTTTTGGTAGTTGAGATAAAACCTTGAAAAGGTTACAAAGTCCGCTTATAATATTGGACAAGTATAGTTTAAAGTTTAAAAAATAAATAATAAGGCTTACAAAAAAGGGACTCTAGGATAGGATGTTTAATTGTTGTGTGTAGCTAAAAGCTGTTCCTAGCAGCATGTTTCAAAATAACAGTGTCTTGGGTGTGGTTTGTGGAAACCTAAGAAGGACAAAAAAAGGCACATATCAGATACATATCAAAAAGGTCAGTTTCTCAGGCAAAAGCCATATCAATTTACCGTTTGTTAATAGAGTTAGGACGAAGATGTGGAAAAAATTGTTTTGAATAAAGATATTATTATTATTGCAATTACTAGTATTAGATCAATAATAGATCATAAGGTTTAACTGAAGACAAAAATGTATTTACAAAACTTATAAACACATATATACATGAAGCACAAGACAGTGGCATTTATGACTGAAGGGACTGAAGACTCTTGACTGATTGAGAAACTGAAACAATATTTCCATCTGGTAGACATTTGAATTAATTTCATTACTTAGGTCAAAATACACATTAAATCACAAAGTTATAATACATACATTGACGACACCACGGTCCTGGGCCTCATCAGGAACAACGAAGCACAAGACAGTGGCATTTATGACTGAAGGGACTGAAGACTCTTGACTGATTGAGAAACTGAAACAATATTTCCATCTGGTAGACATTTGAATTAATTTCATTACTTAGGTCAAAATACACATTAAATCACAAAGTTATAATACATACATTGAGAAATGTATGATAAATAAAATTCAGGAACAGATTGTAAAGCCTGGTTCCACTAAAGACCTGATTGAAAAGCACATGAGATTAAAATTAAATTGAGTTTTGTCTACACAGATCCAAAACAAAATTGAGGAAACCTGTATGGCCTGGTGACTGGGTAAGGGTAAAAGCTCACAAAGGCAAGTGGCTAAACCCTAGGTGGATAAGAACGTGATAAGTCATAAAACGCACTTCACACACGCTGGGTAAAAGGTAAAAAAAAAACAGGTAAAACTCCCTTCTGTCTGCATGTAAACCTAGAGTCTGGACTCCTGTCCGGATCCACATCGAACCACAACTCTCTCCAGACCCAGAGCAAATATATACTTTTCATATATAATATATACTGTATAGTATCTGCGAGACATCGCTGCAACGCAAAAAGTCCAAATGATCTGGACTCTTCTTTCTCCTCGGCAAGCAGCGCATACACAATCACGGAGCTATTTGGCTACCAGCTGATCAGAGTGGACCATGATACAGTAGCCTGCGGGAAATCGAAAGGGAGGAGGTTTGTGCTTTTATATTAATAATAACTGGTGCATGGATACTGCGATATTAAACCAACATTGTTGTTGTCCTCTTGAATCAGTTTTTATTGAGGGTAAGCCATTTTCATCCATAGTCCCCTCCGGTGTTTACATCCCCCCAAACCCCCGCCCGCAAAGCTCACCGGCTTGTTAAGCAGATCTCTGCCGTGGAAAACTCTCGGCTGCACTCGGTGGTTCTTGTAATGGGAGATTTCAACTCCTGTAAACTCTCACAGGAGTTGCCGAGCTACAAACAGCTGGTGACATACACCACACTAGGAAACAACACGCTGGATCACTTTTACTCCACCATCAAACGCTTCCACCGCTCCATCCCCCGCTCCCCGCTCGGACACTCGGACCACTGCATGATCCAAATGGTCCCAACATACAGGCAGCAGCTGAAGAAGACTAAACCATCTAGGACCACAGTAAGTCGGTGGACTCCAGAAGCCAAGGACATGCTTCAGAAATGCATGGAGTCTACTGACTGGGAGTCACTGAGGGGCCCTGAGGACGACAACACGTTTGTGACAATGTGTGCTCCTATATTCACTTCTTTGAGCAGACCTGCCTACCAACTAAAATAATAACTAAATTCAGTAACCAAAGAGAGAAGGATGTCATCAAGGTGTTCAGACGGCTGAAGCCCGGGAAAGCCCCTGGACCTGATGGCGTCTCCGCTGCATCATTGAAGCACTGCGCCGCCCATCTCTGAATGCCGGGTCCCACCCTACTTCAAAACCTCCACAATAATCCCAGTACCAAAGACAGACAGGATAACACGCCTTAATGATTACAGACATGTGGCTCTTACATCTGTGGTCATGAAGTGCTTTGAAAGACTCATCCTTTCCTTTCTTAAATCCCCCACAGATCTCCTCCTGGACCCGCTGCAGTTTGCCTACAGCTCCAACCGCTCTGTGGACGATGCCATCAACCTCAGCCTCCATCACATACGCCAGCATCTCGACACGCCGAGCTCCTACGTCAGGGCCCTGTTCGTGGACTATAGCTCGCCATTCAACACCATCCTCCCGGCCGGCCTGCACTCCAAGCTGCAGGTACCCCTCCCCGTCTGTAAGGGGATTACGGATTCCTGACCAACAGGAAACAGCAGGTGTGGGTAGGCAGCCACCTCTCGTCCTCCCTCCTTCAAGCTGGTTAATTTGCAGATGACACCACGGCCCTGGGCCTCATCAAGCACAACGATGAGGCGGAATCCGAGCTGGCAGCTCAACATCGACATGACGGTGGGGCTAGTCATCGCCTTCTGGAAGCACTCACCCCCTCACTCCACATCAACAATACAGCTGTTCAATTGGTGTCTGGGCACCACCATCACCAGTGACCGGAAGTGAGAGACCCCTTTAACAAAAGTCATCAAGCGGGTGCACCTGAGGATGTTCTTCCTAAGGATGCTTAGCAAGTTGAATGTCTCCCCGAAGGTTCGCACCCAATTCTACAGAGCCACCATCGAATGCGCCCTCACCTCCTCCATCACCGCGTGGTTCCCAGCATCCTCTGCCCACACAAAACACAGAGTGGAACGCGTTGTGCGAACAGCCAGCCGTCTCACGGGTCACCAACGATTCCAGATCCAGGCAGCGGGCCAGCAGGATAGAATTCACGGACTGCATTCTTGTATTATGATTACTCTGAATAACGACACTAACCTAAACTCACTGTATATTGCACTACAGTAATTTTGATAAATGTCAATGACCTAAACGCACGATATTGCATTACGATAATTTGATAAACGACAATAACCTTCACGCACTATATATTTACTACGTACATGACAATAACCACACACTGCATACTGTATTTATGACTACTGCTAATATCAAACACATACCATACTGTATATTGTATCTACGACGACAACAATCCCTTCAGTTGATGCATATTGTATATATTCTCTGTAACTTAACTACTCTTAGACACCTAGATTGTTATCAAACACTTAATGCCACTGGACACTTAAACCTGACTTCTACAGTCTCATCTCTTAATGTATGTCTTATGTCGTATGTCTTATGTGTTTATTCACTGGCGCTGTACACCAAGTTAAATTCCTGTGCACCTGTACATTTGGCCAATAAAAGCGATTATGATTATAACAAGCTCATCTGTGAAAGAATTGCCAGATAATTAATTTATGCAAACAGTTGATTTCAGAAATGGATTTATGATATATTTTTTAACACAAGAAAATGGAGACAGACAAAGGCCTATTGCACACTATGAGGAATAGTATGCTTGATCAAACAGCTTGACCCTTCAGCAAAGGCAATATCTGTGTTTACAAGCAGTAATAAAACACTTGCACACACCACAGTGGGAGTGAGCAATGGTCTGGGATGGAGAACCTGCTGGGGAGGATTGCCTTGGAAACTGAGAAGGAAGACACAAAAAGGTAAAATGAAAATGCTAACTTGGACAATGTCTCCTCCAAACCATACTTGTAACAACAGACTATGACGTATATTTAGATAGCCATGACTGTGAGGGATAAGAGGAACTTTGAGTTTACTGCTTGTCATATTAGTTATGGTAACACTAATAATATAATAGAAGAAGAAGAAAAGTGATAAAAGCAGAGGGTGGAAAAAGAGAGATTCATTGAGCATTATTTGAGGAATGTTTTTGTTTTTATACCAAAGACAGAAACTCTCTACCACTATCACATTTCATGTTATACAATTCATATGATTGTGTTGTTAGAAATCTCATAAGAGGCTTTTGGATAAATGATGTGATCTAATGTTCATGTAGACATCTTGTGTTCTAAATGTAAGTGTTTTCTCTGCACATACCATGAGCTCTTACTTTACAGCACCCTTTAAATAACTCTGACAGTTTAACTCACTCAGTAAAAAAGTTGTCTTGCTTTCCATCACCACTATTGAAGATCTCTTAAAGCCAGAGGCATCACCCAGGGGTAACGGCCCATATGAACAATGTATGTGATGCTTGAGGGGAGATAGCAAGAACTCCGTTTGACTAAGGATATGCACCAGGTGGTGGAATGGTCAAAAGCAAGGTCACACAGTCAAGAAGAGACATCCTGTTGTCCTCTGGAAACGTTGTATCTCATCGAGGTGAAGTAAGCTGAACAATAAAACCTGTATGTATATCATGTTAGCTGAAAAAGGGAGCGTTTTGCAAATTGTGTTGTACTTTCATCCCCTACAACACAGCCCCTGAGCGAACTTTTACTCTTTGTTACATAACGTAAAACAGCATCTGGCATAGTAGTCCCCCTTGTCTACATCTTTAGTAGGCCATATTAATTCTATAAAGATGACTGTTCTTCTTAAATTTCTCTACCTCTTCCAAACAATACCAGTTTTCATTCCTAAATCCTTTTTCGACATGCTGGACTCAGTTGTATCACCTTATATTTGGAGGTCAAGCGTCCCCCGCTGAACAAAGCCCACCTGCAACATTTAAAAACGATGGAGGCATATCACTGCCTAACTATCATCTGTACTATAGGGCAGCCAACTGTTGTATCACGTTCTGGTCACATTTTAACAACCAAGCCGACTGTCCATCTTGGGTGGCAATAGAGATGAGTTCCTCCAAAGAACTTTCAATCCTAGCATTGCTTGGATTTTCACTACCTCTCCCACCAAGTAACTTTATCAGCAATCATGTTACTAGACATACCTTGAGGGTGTGGGCTCAGTTCAGGAAACACTTATCGAACCACCTTTTTTAACCATCTGTAACTGACTCAGCGTTTTGGGAAAGGCAGTGACTCCCAGTCAGATGGGCGATACAAAGGGTATCGCATGTTTTCAGGATCTCTTTATCAAAACAATTTTGCTTAATTTGAACAACTCTCTGAAATGTTTGGCCTCCCCAACCCTCATTTCTTCAGATATCTGCAAACCAGGCATTTCCTTCATTCTGAAATCTCAAGTTTCCCTGAAACTCCTGGGTCAACCACAGAAGAGATGCTTCTAAAAATAAATCCAACGAGCAGAGGTCTTATTTTGGCTATTTATGACAAGCTAAGAGGCTTAAGGAATGCTCCCCTGAACAGTATTAAAACTGCCTGGGAGTGTGATTTAAATATTTTCATACCTGAGGACGTGTGGGTCTCGATATTCAAGCTGGTTAATTCAACATCAGAATCAGATCAGAATCGCTTTATTGGCCAAATGTACAAGCAATCTCAGTGTCTGAGAGTAATTAAGTTACAAAGAATATATACAGTGAGTGAAGGATTATCAATGTAGATAAAATATATGGTCAGTGTTTGTTGTTAGCAGTAGTCATATGCAGTGCGTGGTTATTGTCATTTACATATCGCAATATATAGTGCTTTAATGTTATTGAGGTTTCTCAAATTATTATAATACGATGCAGTGCGTTTAGGTTATTGACATTTATTAGAATGATCACAGTGCAATACATAGTGAATTTGGGTTAACTGTCGTTATCCAGATTAAACATAATACAGGAATGCAGTGCGTGAGGGATTGTTTTTGTCATCAGTGTCCATGATGGGTTAGGGTCTCTTGTTGAGGAGGGAGATGGCCTGAGGGAAGAAAATGTTCCTGGTGGTTCTGGTCCTGACGGATCTGAACCTCCGGCCTGATGGGACGGTTCTAAACAGGCTGTGCGCCGGGTGGGTCGGGTCGCCCACTATCCTGCTGGCCCGCTGCCTGGATCTGGAATCGTGCAGAACACTCAAAGGCTTCTGTTGGTGACCCGTGAGACGGCTGGCTGTTCGCACGACGCGTTCCACTCTGTGTTTTGTGTGGGCAGAGGATGCTGGGAACCACAGGATGATAGAGGAAGTGAGGACGCTCTCGATGGTGGCTCTGTAGAATTGGGTGCAAACCTTCGGGGAGACATTCAACTTGCTGAGCACTTTTGTTGAGTGGGTCTCCCACTTCAGGTCGCTTGAGATGGTGGTGCCCAGAATCTTGACAGAGTCCACCACTTGAACAGCTGTGTTGTTGATGTGGAGTGGGGTCTGAGGGGGTGCTTCTGTAAGTTGATGACCAGCTCCACCGTCTTGTCGATATTGAGCTGCAGGTTGTTGGATGTACACCACACTGCCAGCTGGGACACCAGCTCCTGTTGGCCTACCCGCCCCTGCTGTTTCCTGTTGGTCAGGAAGTCCCTAATCCACTCGCAGACGGGGGGAGGTACCTGCAGCTGTAGCAGCTTGGAGTGCAGGCCGGCCGGGAGGATGGTCTTTAACGCCGAGCTGTCATCCACAAACAGGGCCCTGACGTAGGAGCTCGGCGTGTCCAGATGCTGGAGTATGTGGTGGAGGCTGAAATTGATGGCATCGTCCACAGAGCGGTTGGCTCTGTAGGCAAACTGCAGCGGGTCCAGGAGGGGATCTGTAAGGGATTTTAGAAAGGAAAGGATGAGTCTTTCGAAGCACTTCATGACCACAGATGTAACATGTCTGTAATCATTAAGGCGTGTTATCCTGTCTTTCTTTGGTACTGGGATTATTGTGGAGGTTTTGAAGCAGGGTGGGACCCAGCATTCAGAGATGGACTTGTTGAAGATGGTTGAGAATACTGGTGCCAGCTGGGTGGCGCATTGCTTCAGTGTTGCCGGGGAGACGGCATCAGGTCCAGGGGCTTTCCTGGGCTTCAGACGTCTGAACACCAAGATGACATCCTTCTCTGTAAAGGAGGGGGGGAGAGAGGGGAGGTAGAGAGAGGTGAGGTAGAAGAGAGGGAGCTGGAGAGGGTGGAGACGATTCAACAGCGGATGGTCCTCCATGGTCGTCAGCACCTGTAAGAGAAGAGGGATGGTGAGATGAAGGAGCAGCTGATGGTCTATCAAACCTGGTAGAGAAGGTGTTGAGCTCATCATCCAGCCCAGGGGAGGGGTTGATGGCAAGGGTTTTCTTTTTGTAATTGGTGATCGCTCGGAGTGTGCTCCAAACAGCAGCAGGGTCGTTGGAGGCTGAATCACGTTCCAGTCTGGCTTTGTAGTCCTCTTTGGCAGATCTGATGGCCCTCTTGAGATCCTGCTTAACCAGTCTGAACGTGTCCATGTCCCCATCTCTGTACACCTGCTCTTTCTGGCGTCTAATTTCCCTGAGCTGTTTGGAAAACCAGGGTTTTTGGTTATTGAATTTTGTAATTGTTTTAGTTGGCAGGCAGTTCTGCTCACATAAGTGAATATATGAGCACACGGTGTCAGCAAAGAGTATGTCCTTGGCTTCTGGAGTCCACCACCTTGCTGTAGTCCTGGATGGTTTGGTCCTCTTCAGTTGCTGTCTGTATGTCGGGACCATTTGGATCCAATTGTCCGAGCGGGGGATGGAGCGGTAGGAGCGTTTGATGGTGGAGTAAAAGTGGTCCAGCGTGTTATCTCCCTGCGTGGCACATGTCACCAGCTGTTTGTAGTTTGGCAGCTCCGGTGAGAGTTTACAGGAGTTGACATCTCCAATCACAAGAACCGGTTGTTATCTCGGCCACTGGTGTTTTTCGGCCACCAGAGTTTTCTTGCAGCAAGCTGAATCCTGGGAGGTAGATGGGCTGCTTGTGCCAACTCTATAGAATTTGAAGTGGATTGTCAAATGTTTTATGGTTTATTTGAGGTCTGTGTGGAGCCTCGTGTTCTATTTTATTTTATTTTGCCCTGAGTGTGGACAATAAAATTCTGTTGGCTCTCCGGTCTCCTTTTCCCCCTTCATAACACAGCGTGATCATGGACCTTTAGAGTTGGTTTAATATCGGATAGTACTAGCAGGGCACCAGCCCAGCGTCTTCTGTAGCGCCAGAAGGGCTGCTTGCATGTAGGTGTAGATTCCATGCTCTCTCAGGTTATGCAGTCCTTAATTTCCTCGTGTGGAGTCAAAGAAGTCAGCAAAAAACAGGATGTGTTTGATCTCTTATCCTGAGTAGGCAATTCCTGTTGTAAGTGAGATGCATTGTAGAAAAAAAGAGCGCAAATAGTAATAAACAAATGACAAAGGACACAAACAAAACACGGAGCGCAGGTACGCCGTGGCTGCCTGGGATGAATGTCAGGGGCCAATCATCAGACATCCATTTGTGCCCATCATTGTCTCTTACAGTACTTGGCTTACGGGCCCATATTGCCCAAAGCCAAATTGTCCCGCATGTACCTTAATGTAAGTCCCCACTGTAAAAGCTTTAAAATTGGTGAGGCCTCCCTTATACACATGGTAAGCCTGGTAAATATTGGATAGACATCTTCCATACTGTTTCCACTAATCTTGGTCAAAATATTGACCCTTGTTGCACTCTTGGAGAGGATGATTCATGCCTGACTCCAACCAAGGCCCAGCACACTGTCCTTAGCGTCCCTGCTGGCTAGGCTGCGTGACCTAATGTCATGTTTTGCGCTGGAAAAGATCCAATACTCTTTTTTACTATTTACTTTACTATTTACTTTACTATTTACTTTTTACTTTTGTTGCCTTTTAGCCATTTCATTTCAGGCTTTCTTTCCCATTATTATTTTTTTTGGTCCTAGAATTACTTCTCCCAACCCCTCAGACTTAGTTCTGAGGGGTTGGGAGAAGGGTAAAATATAAACTTGTATGGTGTCGCATTCTTTGATTCCTCTGGGTTGAAGATATATCGCTCAAGACCAGTTTCACGTTTAACAAAAAATGTATTACAAAAAACAAAGAATAAAAAGCTTGATCAAGTCCTGCAGGAAAAGCAATCAAACGATGCACCTTGGAGCAAAAAATGAAGAACCCTGTATGTTGCATTGCAGCGCATTAAATAATAGAGTAAACATAACATTTACATTACATTTCCTATTGGTTTAAACTATAGATGGGTGGTGGTCATTGACATGTCACCTCCTTGTTTGCCCTCTTCGCACCTGATTGGTCCACCAAGTGTCCTGTTTGGGTCTTAGTGTCCTTTGTGTTGAGTGTTTGTGTGTAGGACTGGTCAACAAGTTTGGCCGTGTAGGCTATAACTACAGAATATGAGTTATGTGATGAAGGAAAGCAATGTAATAATAAGTAATGAGTAATGTTATAAACAAGTAACTACATACTTTCATGCATTTCTATCTACATACATGAACTCATTCCTACACATCTTCATGCATTTCTTTTGTTCTAACCTGAGGTTGTGTGGGGGGAGACTTTTGCATTACCTGTGTATTGTTCTAATTTTAACATGGCAGTGTGAATTTACATGTCCATGCCTCTAGACTTCTGGTCTGAGTTGTGGAATAAACATGAGTATCTTTGAGGTTACATTGTTGTCTCAGTCTAAAACCTAACTTATACTGCTACATAAACATCTCTTTATGAGCTTGTAATAATAATAAGCTAAACATTCCTGAGTATACAACTGACCAACAGAACAACAACATATATTTAAGCAAATATCTGTTCTGGTTATTTAAAATATTCATAAATTGTGCATTTGTTTGCTTTCTGCATGGGCTGAGGGCTTTTCCATGGGGAGGGGGTATATTGGATAACAGCTCTAACTTACACATTCTGCTTGAAGCAGCACAATCGAGCGACATGCTATGAAATGAAGAGGGACTATTGGGAATAATTTAATACATATTAATGAAAAAATATATATTAAATTGTAAGTCTGATAATGTTTAGGCCAGCAGGGAAGGCCTTGCTGGCCCTGACGGCCCACATGCTGCTTTGTGGCCTTGCATGCGCCACAAATGGGTTAAATGCAGAAGACACATTTCCCCTGACTTGTGTGTTTGCATGTTCATGTTGTGTGGGACGATTCTAATTCGAAATATGGTAAAAATATAAGAAAAGGTCAAAACACTTAATGTCTAATGTCGTTTAAGTGAAGTATCATCCTTCATATAAAACTTTCAAATTGACTGTTAAACCAAGTGGTAGGAAGAGAGATTTGGTTATTAATGCAAATGTATTCAGTACAATCAGACAATTGCATTAATATTAAATAATAATATTAAAAATCATATTGAAGTGATGAAACTAAAATATATATTTTTATGTAGAAAAATACAGGACTCACAAAATGTTTTTACCTTGTCCATTGGATTGTAAATCTCTGCCGGGACCACAGACTGACCAGACTAAAGTGTAAAATCAGACAGGCTTCAGGGCCATCGTGCACAATTGTGACACTTTCATGCATTCATGAGAAAGCGCCAGGAATTTTGCACACTTGCATACATTTTAGAATACACCTACAGTATTCCATATCTTTTCTTCATTGTTTGTGTATGAACAGATATGTTCTTGGAACAACTTCAGCTATACACATCTCTTGAATAAACTTGAATTGCTATGAATAATTTTAAATGTGTCAACATTGGACCCAATGCGCTCCAGCACACAGCACCAACTGTTTGCTGAGGGTTTCCCATGGAAAAACATGTATGGGATGTCGTATTGTGGTGTCACAGAGCAGAAAGAATGTTCCTCCGTTCTTGACAGGATGTCAGGGTGTCTTGACTCATGTTGTGGTTTGGTATTTTTAACCCTGATATATGTTTATTTTCAGTTCAATGCAGTCAGATGCTTGCTTTTTAAATTTTTGACAACTTTTAGAATCTGTATGGCTATATATAAGGTTACTGTGTGGAGTTACTCTACAAACTATTTGTTTTAAAGTAAAATGTTTTATTTTACATTAATTTAGCATTAATCTAGTGCGTAATTTAATCAATACAATTTAAATTGCACAATTCTCTGATATTTTTATTGTAACTTCACACCTTTACCACCTTTTTTAGTAGTAGACCTACCTGGGATCTATCTTTTTATGTCTATCGATCAGTCGGTCAGTCGTGTCTGTATACATATATATATGCATACATACATGAGAGCTGTCATTTCTCTTGCTGTCTCTCAGATACACATGCATGTGCAATGCACACACCTCTTCATGTGCTGAGTAACCTTCACACATTCAGCAACCTTTCACTATGAATTGTTATTAATTTCTCCTTACTTACCACCAGGCCTATAAAGTGATTAGAAGACAAATTTGAGACTCTTTTCCCCTGTCTTCTCTTCCCTCGTCACTCCGCTCTCATTGCAATGCTACGTGTCCTCCATGATGAGCTATATTTGGGTTTGGGTTTATAATGCATCACAATCATAAAAAAGTGTTCTATTTCCAATCTTATTCTTTAAAATGACATGGAATATAATGAGAATTCAAAATAATTGGTAAGAAATGTGTGGAAATATGGGTGAACTACATACATACGTATATTATAGATATCTATCTCAGAGAAAACGAAAATGGGCACTAAAAACAAACCAAAAAAATAAATCAATTTAATTTTGGTAGGAGTGGGGGAGTAGGTAGAATGATGATGCCATTGTTCAGTCTTTCTTACTGATCTATTGCATCTGCAGAAATTGTATTAATGATGCCATTTCTCCTAGTACCATCACCCACTCTCCTTGTCATCAGTTTGAAAAACATTGCAATGCTATACTTTGATTACAAAATGCTTCAACATTGTCCCCTGTGTATAATCAGTTTGAAAACTGGAGGCCTTGATAGGTGGAAGGGAAGCAGCCACCTTTCGTATTGGAACTAGTTAACCCAGAGCTCCCCACGACCCCCCTTGTTTTACTCCAAGCCAACCTTTGTCCTGCTCATAATATGACTCTCACTCAGCTTGCCCTGTTGCCTCTGAAAGACCCTACAAATATGAAAAAAAACAATTGTCAGCAAATATCAATTTAATTTCCCCCATTCTGCATGTCTCAGAGGAAATTTACACCAGAGTAATTGACTGTGATTGATGGGAAAATAAGTTGAACAGAGCTGTTTGATATTGGCTGAAAATGTGACGACTAGACCCCCACAGAAAAAGAAAATACTTTATTGCATACAATCATGACATAGTCAATTATTCTTGTTGTTGGTTACAGATACAAACAGTAATACCCTCAGTATAATAGACATTGTATTCAACAAACAGTAATTCAATACTTTTTTTTGGTAAGCTAAAGAACTTGCTTCAACGAACAATAGAACAAGGATGTATACGGTATAAATATTAAGTTAAAATGATTAAATAAAAGTTGACGTAGAGGGAGATATTCTGTTTTCTTATTCACAATTAGTTAGATAAAAAAACAAAAAGAATAAAACAAAAAGCAAAAACCAAGTGCAGTTTCATATTCATGCGTTAGGTTTCTACAATCTGTGTCTTTTCCAAAAACACTATTTTACCAGATGTTGAATTTGTTTCAATTTAGTATATGTCACTTATTGTGCTCACCCATTCCTCGACTGTAGGAGGGTCCAGCTGCAACCACTGTCTGGTTATATTTTTTTGGCTACCGTTATCATTATTCTAAACAGACATTTATTGTTATATCCCATCAGTGAGCCAGATTTTCCCAAAATAAATGCTTCGAAGTTATTAGGTATCCTCATGTGCAATATTTCCTCCATCGTTTGATTACTTGATTAGTACTTCTAACTAGAATAGTTTTAGACCTAGGCCTTTCCAAAAGATATGCCAACAGTTCGCATCAAGATCCCCACAGTTTCTCCAGCATTTGTGGCCTTCCTCTGTGTAGTGACTTTTAAGTTGTGGCGTTATACATTTGTTATCCCTAAGCCTCCCTCTCTTTCCCATTTATTCTTAATATATTTTGTGGATTCTGTTTTTTTTGTCAGGAAGCCTTTATAAAATCTAAAAATATTACCCTTGTTAGATTCACATGAACATGTCCTTATGATTTCCTTTATTATTGGTTCTTCCAAATCTATTGGGTATTTCTTTTTACTTTTGTCAAAATAGTTACGTAATTGTAAAAACCTATAAAAATCTTGTTGTCACAAAGAAAATGTCCTTCTTAAAGTTTGGAGGTCCTTCAATTGCCCTTTATTTGTCCCTTTATCTACCCATGTTTTAAATCTGATATCGAATTGGTTTGGTTTAAAGTCTGGGTCATGTGGACTCCATCTAATCATCCATAATTTATTCACTAATTTATATTCTGCCTTGATTGTGTTCCAAGTTTTGAGAAATTTTAGCCATGGCTTATTCAGCGTATTTATTATTTGGCCTATCTCCTTAATGTCTAAGATTGCCTGAACTGGGAGATCCATAATTAAAGTATTTTCAATGTCTTTCCATCTCGCATTATAATCTTTGTTACATAAAATTAGGTCTAATTTGAGTTGAATAGAAATAGTCTTTTAGAAGTGGAAAGGCCATTCCGCCTTCTTTTTTAGGGTGTTGCAGAGTCTTGAATTACACTCTTGTTTTTCTTTTTCCTGACAGATGAACCTCGAAAGAGTTTTATCCCAATCTGTAAATTGTTTTGTGTTAATTTCAACAGGGAGAGCCTGAAACAGAAACAAAAATCTAGGAAGGATATTCATCTTGGTGGATTCCACTATTTGAGAGAAAATCATGAACGGGTTAGAGTTAGATTTTAATATATCTGCTTTTATGCTGTTTATGAGCGGATCCTAATTGATTTTCTGTTATGTCTTTTGGCAGGAGTACCCCAAGATATCTTACCGCCGTTTGGTTCCATTTCCGATGAAACTTGTCTTGTAGTTCTTTTGGTGGTGTATAATTCAATTTAAAAATGTGTGTGAATTTCTTTGATGGTGTCGTTTTGTCTAATCCACTGAGGTAGAGGTTCACTATAAACTGCACATAACAGTGGAGGCATTCCACACCCCTGCCTTGTGCCCCGTTCTAGTTTAATGGTATTTGATAAATGTCCGTTTATTTTTATTTGGGCGGTCGGACGATTATATACAGAGCTGACCCCTTTGATATAATCTTTATAGAACCCACATTTCTCTAGCACCATATAGAAGAACTTCCAGCTTACTGAGTCAAAGGCCTTCTCTGCGTCTAACTGGTCCATTAAAGCCTGTAGATTTTGATCTCGAATGTGGCTTAATATATGTAAAGAGCGTCTTATGCTATCATGTGTTTGTCTTTGTGAAATAAATCCGGTTTGGTCTATGTGAACAAGTAGGGGAAGGATGTCAACGATTCTTCCTGCAAGATCTTAAGTATATAGCTTATAATCTACATTCAGGACTGAGATTGGTCTAAATGATCCACACTCTAATCTACAGTATATTTTCCTTCTTTGGGAATTAAGGATACAGTTGCCTCCCTCCATGATGGAGGGGTCCTTCCTTTCTTTAAAGCTTTAAGAATGGGAAGGATGTATTGTTCCAATTCAGTCCTGAAGGTCTTGTACCATTCGGAGGAGAATCCATCCGGTCCTGGTGATTTATTGTTTTTTAGCTTAGAAATCGCTTTGCTCAATTCTTCTTCCGTTATGTCTGCTCTCAAGTTGTTGTTCTGCTCATTGGTTAGAATCGGTAAATTGAGAGAGTTTAGGAATTGTCTAATATTTTGTTCACCCTCCAGTTGTGGCTGGCTATTTAATTGTCTGTAATATCCCTGAAAGACTGTTTGTATATGTTCTTCTTTATATACTAGGGTATTTGCTGCCCAGTCCCTGATTTTGTAAATAGTACCGTCTGCTCTTTTTTTTGTAATTTTCCTGATAGTAATTAATACATTTTTATCCTGATTCATAGTACTTTTCATCGTTTTTTGAATCTCTTGGGTATATAGAGTGTTTATCTCCTTCCTGATTCCTTTTAATTTGAGTCCAATATTTATGTTTAGATTCAATTCAATTCTTGTTTTGTGTCTCAAGCTCTCCCAGTTGCCTATTTAATTGTGTTAGCCTCTGCTGTCTCTCCCTTTTCTTCCTTGTGCTACCTAAGTCTCTGTTTATTTGAATGTTTAAAAGAACAGGAGCGTGATCTGACAGATCGATATTACCATGTTCACAGAGAGTCATACTATGACGGTCTCTACTGTAAATAAAAAAGTATTCAATCCTCGAGTATACATTATGGGGATGAGCATAAAACGTGTCATCTCAATCTGTGGGATGAGTGTCCCTCCAGATATCAATCAGACCCAGCTCTGACATGAGGATGAAGTTTTTTGTGAACAGTGCTTTGAGTAGTTATTTTGGAGGAATCTAATTTAGGGTTTAGGCATATGTTCCAATCTCCTCCGCAAATAAGAATACCCCTAGCTTCTGACATTAAATCAAACATGTTCCTATAGATGGGGATATAACTGCCTGGTGGAATTGTTACCTCAACGCCTTCTATCTTCCCATTTATCAACAAATATCTTCCTTCTTTATCTTTTATTTCTGATGTTCTTTCAAAGGGGAGTCTACTAGATATCAGAGTAGCTACTCCCCTTCTATGACCCGATTTATATGATGAATAGAATACTGTTGGGATCTGTAGTCACATAATTATTATTTTTGACTTGGGAAGCAGGACTATCTCGCCCTGAATCATAAATGTTCTTCACACCCCCTGACTTCCAGAGGTGGGGGTCAGTCCCCCAGGAAGACAATGTGTGATAACAAGGATCAAAGACAAGTGGGACATCTGGCGACAGAGGACATGCCTCCAAATCCACCATTTCTAGAGCGCAGGTTTTGAAAGAATGACACTGAGCTTCCATTGGATGAAACACCGGGCCCCCAGCCCTAGTGAAGTGTCTGTGACATCACTTAGGTGATTAAAAGCCAAGGCTTCTTCCCCCTCGCTCTCTTCTCCACAACCTCTTCTCTGGGCATCCTCTCAGGATCAGCTTCAGGCTTAGGCCTGCAAGGCCTCTCCTCCTAGACCCCTCACCTGAGCCGACCATCCATACAGGACGCGCTGCAGCAAGCTCTGCTCTCCAAGGCCTCTGACCACCGGACAATCCGCAGCCGTGGACTCACCGGTCAGAGCCTCCACCTCCAGACGACGGCGACGCAAGCTCCTGTCCTAATTTTCCAGTGCCTGCAGCTTCAACCAAAGTCTGCCAGTAACAATCATGAGGAGCACAGCAGCGAGTCAGTGCCCAGATGCTACTCCTCCAGAGACGCAAAGAGCAACAAGACCTTCTCCTGCACTGAAACAGCACAGCAAGCACTGCAAGGGCGTCCGATCACCAGCTAACAACAGTGATGCACAACTCATCTCTTTTCAAAGGACTGGTAACAAACTGGGCATGAAACAGATAAGATCAGACTACATGGCTTTAGCATTCCAGGGTTTAACTGTGACAAATGAAATGTATATCAATCTGATTATTTCACCTTAGCGTATGTGTTAATGTGTTCTTACAAGGTCAGGATTGTAGTGATGTTAATGATGCTTCAGAATGACACAAGGTCTGGCATAGAAATAACTCTTCTTCCTTAAACTTAAACCGTTATCAAAGTAATGTTAAAGACAAACACAAAACTTGATTTGGCTTTCCAGGCAGAGTGGAGATTGAACTCCATTGTTCTCACCTGTTCTCACACGAGGACGTGACAAAGCACCCACACACACCCACACACACACACACACACACACACACACACACACCTTCTCTCACTCTCATGCTTAGGCATGGAACAGTAGGTTAGATTAAAACATTCTATGTTTTGTTTGTGTTTTGTTAATAAATGTTGCAAATCTGATTTCTGATTAATATCGCATAAGTATTCCCCACCTCTGCCATGCAAAGAACTCCTTCCAGAATGAGACTGATAATTAATCAAATAACTATCATTCTCCGCTTAATAAGCGGTGGTGCCCCCGAGGTAGAATACTGTCTAAGGTCAAATTCTAGTAATCAATATAAATAGTGATTTTAATTACTATTTTTGATAGTCTTAATTTGATTAGCCACAGGCCCGGTCAAGTTTACTTAGCCCAAATGGTGCCTCGTGCGAGGGTTATCTAATACAAGTTGATACAGAGCACGTACAATCAAATCTTCCATAAGCCGTGCACAACAATACCTTAGTGAATCCCATACTTAGTAGTTTTTCGTGCTAAGTTGGATTAAGGTCAATTCCTGTAGCAATGCAATATGTATTTTTTCTTTCTTAAGTTTAGGGAAAATGAAGGGAAAATCCTTTCTTTACTGAGAAAGGGGCCTTAAAAAGTGGTTGCATATCTTTTAATGACATGCCTATTGATATTTGCGTCCCGACTATGTTGTTGTTTATTTATTATCGGTAGAGGAGCTCAGTACTCTTATCAGTACATAGGCTGTTCTATTGTTGACCATATAACTTAAAATAGAGAGTAATCATGTGATTTGAGAAAAAAATTTAACTAAAAATGCTTTACTTATCTGGAACCAAGTCTTTCAGGGAAAAAAAGAAAAGGGAAGACGATGTTTACTTGGCTGGGCATGTATTTAGTTTGAATTCCTGCAGTCTTACTTTAAAACACTTTTCACCTCCCGTCTCGCATCTGATGAGCCCCTCGGGACCCTGACCACTTGCCATGTCGAGACGATCTGTACCTCTCTTTGATCCTTGTCAGTTGGTGTGCAGATGAAGTTGCCCGGGACTCCTCGGGAAGCCATGTCCTCTGTTGCGTCCATTGCGTTCTGGTACAGCTGGGTGCCTTGGTCGTAGTAGACTCTGAGTTTTGCAGGGTATGTGGCTTGAAACCTAATGTTCTGCTCCTTAAGGACCTTTTTCGCCTCGATGTATTCCAGCGGGCGGATAGTCATGGTCTACGAAGAAGTGAGTGCTGTTAAAAAACGGATTTCTTTCTGCCATGCTCTGCGAATCACATCTTCCTTTATCTTGTAGCTTGCAAACTTGATAGACTGGGGTCTTGCCTGTGTTTCTCCCGGCCTACCTGCCTGGACCGTATGTGCTCTCTTAATCCTGAGCTCAGTGTCTTTGGGATGTCCAATGTTTTCCTAAATACCTTCTCCAGAAAATAACACATATTGTCCCCCTCCTCTTTTTTGGGTATGCCATAAATCCGGAGAGTATCTCGGCAGGCTCGTCCCTCCTGATCGGTTATTGGTTTGGCCTCCACCATAGCGTGTATTGCAGTTTCGGTTTCTAACATCCTGCCTTCAGCTTCCTCTATTCTGTCATTTGTTCTGTGGAGTTCTTGTTTTATCTCTGACAGTTGTTGGTTGTTGTCCCATCTGAATTCTTTAATTTCATTCAATATGTAGCTCAACAAAGTATCTTCTGTTTCGCTATCCTCGTCTAGCCCATGAGAGCTACTTTGTTTAGCTTGGGTTAGCGTGAGCGGTTCCCTCTCATTCCTCGTTCCTGTTACGCTCTGAGTTCTTCTACTCGATTTTTTCTTAACCCTACCTTCTGCCATGTTTGTTCCTTTTGTTGTTTGAAGTAAGTTCAATGTTTTAGGGCTATTTTTTTCGAATCTATCTGGGAGCGCAAAAATCAGGCTGTCCTCTTGTGCGTGACCCGAAAGCAACCCTAAGAAAATACTTTTCATATTGAGCAGATGTCTAACAAGCACAGCCACCTCAGGGTGGAAGTGACTCATCTCAGATATTATTTACTCCTGGTACACCCATCGCTCCCCTTTTCTGTCATTGTCTTTTCTCTTGTCTCCTTGTTAAAGATTTTTGTAATAAATAACAGTTGTCCATCCAATGTTCTGTCAAGTGATGACGGTATGACGCAATTTATATTTATCAGGGCAAGCAGCACTCAACACTCTACCTGTTATGGCCAAAAATAGACCTCAATTAGATGATGCTGATCGCAGAACAATGTGTTGACCTATAAATAATCTGATGCCGGTTTTGTGTTGCTAGTACTGGGCAAGTTAACGCATTATTATTGCACATTCATTATTGACGCCGTCAATTACTTTATCGTGTGTCTTTATCCCATAACAATGTGATTAATTGCTATTAATCGCAGGAAATCATGTGATTTATTACGATTCCAAATAAAACATTTTGCCCAGCACTACAAAAAACATATCACTTCCACACGTAATGTGAGGAAACACTTTTTTGAATGTGAAACTCCAAGTGTGTTTGCCTAATTTGTCAAGCAAGCGCTGCACTTCCAAAAAAAAATTCCATAAAGGAATTCACCCAGGGCAAGACATTTTGTCTAAATTGAGTTGAATCACAACGGATGGTGTGCATACGATGGGGGGCTGCTGTAACAGCTTCATTGCAAAATGCAAGGAGGATGACACATTTCCAGACTTTCTGAATTACCACTGCACATTTCAGTGTAGTTGTATAGTAGTTTAGCAAATGTTATTGGGATCACACAGTAATAATATGATTCTACTTGCAAACCTAGAACAGGTATGGTTTCCCATGGGCCAAGATTATGTTTCAATTTTGTCAGCTAGTGTGTATTGTTAGAAAAAAAAGGCATATTTGGCAAAAGTCAACTTATTTAGTTGGGGGAAACTAACACAAACGAACCAACATTGGCCAGCAATGTTTCACTTTGAGTAGGTAAGGCTGTTTATTATTTATTTGGTTATTGTATTATTCACGTTCCCAACAGCAACAAATCTTTTTTCTTTTGACATTGTGAAACAGCAAATCTTTGCACCAATATTTTGTGCTTGAAAAATTAAAAAAACAATTATTGCATTACTTAAATAGTTGGCTGTATGTAAAAAGTTTCTGATTTTACAAATTCATTATTCTAACAGAAATACTTGTGTGTTTTTCATTTGATACTATTTGACCATCGGACATTATGGCTCACCAAAAAACAGCAGCACTGAAAGGCCTTCCCATTTATGTCTGAACTAAGTTTTTCCTGTAGTGCTTGGTAAGAAATAAAACAGATAGGAATTAGACCTAGAAACAGTAAGTAATATTGCTTAGTGTAGATTTAACATTAATATATTACAAGTATGATTTCATAGCTGATGCTAAAATGCTTTCTGGAGGACTTTACTTTGTACCTAAATGTTTAAGAATGAGTTACCCCAAAACACCTTCCTCCCCCTCCAAGCTGAATGGCAAGAGTCAGCAGCATGGCACTAACGTTCAAGTTAGAATCAGAAGAAATGCATATGGCATTTAGTTTTCCTTGGCGCTCATTCACGAGTATATTATTTTTCCTCAGAACACAGACACTGAAGGAAGGGTCCTGAGAGATGTGTTTATTGCCATCATGACTGTCTGCGAGGATGATGATTCCACCACATTACCAGAAGTGGCTGTTGTTTTGGAAGAGTCCATAGTGTTAAGTGACCAACCAGACCTCCTAACCATACTTCTTTGGCCTCTGTATGCCATGAACATTGTCTATACGATATTGATAAGGATAGACAACGATTTAACTTGGCTCTCGATGCTTGCAGCAGACAAGCTTTGAATGTAAATGTCACTGGAAAAGCCAGACATGTTTACCTTAAGTTCGAACTTAGTAGCCACTCCTAGGTGTTTTCAGTTAAAGATGTTTGGTGTTCGTGTTCATCCTTCTCCCCAGTAATTGCTCCTTATGTGGCTAAACTGGTAAACAAATCCAAGACCTCCACCTGCTCCATTGACCTCATGCCTAAAGCCATGGTCAAGGCATACCTACCCACCCAATGCCCCACCATGGTGGAAATGATCAAGTCCTCTTTGGAATGTTGGATTGTACACTCCAGTTTCAAACTGGCTCCCAGATCCTCAAAAAGCCAGGTCTGGACTTGGATGATATCAGCAACTATCGTCCAATTTCCAATCTTCTGTTTATCAGCAAAATCTTGGAAATAGCAGTTGCTGCCCAACTCCATCAACACATCACCAACAACAAACTCTACGAACCCCTCCAATCTGGTTTCAAAGTTCACCACAGTACAGAAACTGCTCTCATCAAAATCACTAATGACCTCCTTATCGCTGTTGAATCTGGCCACATCAGCATACTTATTCTCTTGGACCTCTCTGCTGCCTTTGACAGTTTCCCACACTATCCTCCTCAACCGCTGAATACCTTGGTCTCACCGGTGCAGTCCTCTCATGGTTCCAAATCTACCTATCCAACAGGAACCAGTTTGTCACCATTGGTGACTCCAGTTCCACCCCGGGGCCAGTCAACCATGGTGTGTCCCACAGCTCTGTGCTTCCACTGCTATGCTGACACCAAAAACCATCCACCCAGCTCCCCCCACACTCCCTTATCAACTGTCTGCATAACATAAAAACCTGGATGTCATCAAACATTCTGAATTCCAAGGCCCTACTCATGGCAGTCGGTGATCTCCTCCTGGATGTGGACGGCTTCTCCATCTGCCCATCCTACCGAAGACCGTAATCTTGGCGTCATCCTAGATCCTACCGTCTCATTGAAGTCACACATCAAATCCGTCACCAAATTTGCTTTCTTCCACCTTCCGGCCACGTCTGACCAACTCCGTGGCAGAGACCGTCATTCACGGCTTCATCACCTCCCGCCTGCACTACCTCAATGGAGTCCAATCCGGGGTACCTGCAGAACTCAGCTGCCTGTGTTCTTACTTGCACTAAACCCCGGCAGAAGATCTCCCTCATCCAACTCCACTGGCTTCCCGCTTCTCTTACAAACTCCTCCTCCTGACTTACAAAACACTCAACTCTCTTGCCCGGACTACCTCTCGACCTCCTTCACCCCTACACGCCCTTTGCGAACCTGCGGTCATCAGACACTGGCCTGCTCACCGCCCCTCACCGCCCCCCAAGCCAGACTGTGGAGTTTCGGGGACAGAGCCTACAGTGTGGCTGCCCCCACCCTGTGGAACTCTCTCCCGGGCAGCGATCCGAAACTCTGCATCCCTGGACACTTTCAAACAGGCTCTTAAAACCTACCTCTTCATCAAGGCCTATGGCCCAAACTAACCCAGCCAATCACTGGCACTCAATCCTACTGTTATTTAGCACCCTTTTATATTGTAGTTAAATCTGCTGACGCCATATACATTTAATTTAATATTATTATTATTATAATTATTATTATTATTACTGCTTAAGTAAAATGTGTGTATACATGTACATAATACATACATAATACACCACTTTAGTGGTGCTAGTGGAAGACAGGTGGGATCAGGTCTATCTACATCTTGCCTGCACCATTGACCCAGTGCTTTAACACAATAAACAGGGTTTCAGCTCACTTTCATCTGCTCTTTACTTTATTCATGTATTTGATAATTCCTTAAAAATAGTGACAGCAACATTAATGTTATTTAAGCAAGAATTTATTTGTTGGCCTCACAGGATCACAATTACGTGAACAACAAAATCTAAGTTAGTGTAACTATTTTCTAACCTCTTCTTAAAAACCATAGTAGTCAACAAGAAAATCCAAGTATATAAACTTATAAAGCTTAGTACAGTCAACAAGGAAAGCTGAGTGTATAATCTGGTAAACCTTATTACAGTTGACAAGAAAATCCAAATTGGTATAACTATTGTTTAAACTTGGAAATCTTAATCTTAATTTAACTACAGTAATTGAAAGCTGAGGAAAAACTTATTATGTTGCATTAATAATTTGAGTTAAACAATTAAATTTGTACAGAGCACAAGGAGCGTTCAATCGAGTCCAGTGTGAACTTGTGTCTAGTGTCTTACAAACAAAGGAAAATACCCAGGGGCCCAATTTTTACGACTGGTTGCGTTAAAGAAAAACACAGCCCATGGGATGGAGCTCTGGAATGTTGCCAGGATTTATACCCTGACAAGGCATCAGATGGACGACAATCTCTGCATAGGAACCTGGACAAGGATAGGACAAGTGGTATGGACATGGACGAAAACCCAAACTGGAAAACTTAAAACCAAATGTCAAGGAAACTGGCCTATTCTGAGGGATATGTTAGGGAGGAGACAGTAACTCTCTCATCAGTAGCTCAGAGTACCCCTCAGCTGTGTGTGTGTGTGTGTGTGTGTGTGTGTGTGTGTGTGTGTGTGTGTGTGTGCTAGGGATCATATCACAGCTTTTGATAAATAACCTTTAACTTAGAGAAGTTTCCGGGTCATCCTCATGACGTCTCCTTTTCTAATATTTTATAAGCCAACAAAATTCCTTGTTCCTGTGAGAAGTCATGGAACGAGCTTCACACGCGCTCAGAGTAAAAGGTAGAACAGGAGCTAATTGTCACCACCTTACACATTGTGTATCCGCACCGCCCCCTTCCAGAGACCTCTTGAAAGTTAGACCTAATTTGACCGCGCTGGAACAAAACAGTAATGATAATTTAACTTTTTAAGACATCAATGGACTTTATTCATTTTGACACAGAGCAAGATAATTTCACTGTAAACGGTACTGAGAAGCCTAGAGTTTAAAATGACATCAAGCCAGATCAATTGCAGATGAATATAATCCGATTTAAATATAGAGACAATGTAGAAAAGACTACAATACATTTTTGCTGTTAATCAAATTATGGCAATTTAGGAGGACATTTTACTAGCCTTTGTCTGTTTTTACTAGAAGTGCAGTTTAAATGTATTGTAATATATGTATTCATAAATTAAAAATAAATGTCATCAAGAGAAGTCACACAACACAATTTCTTCCATATTTTAGGGTAGTCAAGTATTTATTTTCCATTATACAAACATCAAGACAAAAATGTAACAGAACATATATATATAGTTTTTAGATGCCACTGGGAGTGCATTAGCAGGAGATTTACTTTAGGTATCTCCTTTCCACAACAGCACATACTTTGTATTTGTAAATCACTGCATAGCATTGAAGAATAAAATATCAGTGCTAAAAGGAAAATCCTTATATGCTTGGGATATTCATTTACATTAAGATATTTCGAAGGATTTAGTCAAGAATTTTTTAATAATCTGACTCAGAAAAAAATACATTTATATAATTGGTGATACAGATCTGATAGTTTTTTTTCTATTTCAAATTGTCCAGATAGATCTGGATTTCTCAACAGGGGTGGCAGCGCCCCCCAGGGGGCATTCAGAGCTGGTAAAGTGGCACTGGAAGTATTTATTTAGAAAGGGGTGAGGATTGTATTCTGGTTGAAGTTTGGTTTATAGGCTGATTCGTTGGTGAACCCTAAACTTAGATTCAGAACAGGAGCAATTCCACGTGACCTGAAATAGCACCATTTATGCAATGTATTGTACCTGAGCAACTAAATTATAATAAAATAAACACGCATTAGTCATATATCATCAAGCATTACATGCTCTAGGTCAGGGTTGCCAATGCTGAGAATTCATTGAAAAGTGGTTTGGATTGTTGGTTGTAGTCACAATTCCACTAGTTTTGATCTGGTTTAATGTGTCTAGTTCTTGGATCTATGTTTAATATCCTGAGAACTAATGACCAAGTTCATTTCTTTAGAAATGTTGAGCGATTTACTTTTTGGAGGCTGTGGACTAGCAGGGATGGAGACTGACTTCAAACCAGAGAGTCGCTGGTTCGAGGCCCCCACAACCCCAACTGCTATCCCCCTCAAAAAATACAATCGGGCACAGAGGCAGGAATCCCAAATCTAGCTGTCCCCTCGAACACTCCCCTTTGTGCCCCTGAGCAAGCACTTTTCTCCTCCAAGGGCGCCAACAAAATGGCAGCCCACTGCTCTGTACCCTTAACTGTTTCTGTGGACATCGCTGTGCTGGCCCAGATGGGTAAAATGCAGAGGACTCATTTCCAGATTGTGTGTATGTGTGTTTCACTGTGCATGCCGGGATGATTCAAATTGTTGTTTTATCTTGAGCCAAAGATAACAGACTAAAAGACCGTTAAACTGATTTGTACAGACTGATTTGGAGAGTAAAGGAGATGGTGCTGGTAGCTGGAGAGGCGACAATCTCCTAGGCACTGCCGAGGTGCCCCTCAACAAAACAAGGCACCGAACCCCCAACTGTTCCCTGGCGCCGTTCTGTGCAGCAGCCCCCTCACCCAAACATATCTCCCTTCAACACCCCAAATAAATACGCATGTTTCTATGTGATTGTTTGTGTGTATTTCCTTACATACTCTCATATTGGGATTGTTATTGAGGTTGTGTTTTCTTTTACAACAGTCTGTAATGCAATTCACCCCCAGAGTTCTAACATATCTCTCTATATTGCAACGAAAATTGCTGTAACATTTCATTTAATTAAATAACTGTATGGATCTGTCATTGCTGTCTGGAGAAAGGAATGTTCCTACAGGCGGATAAAAACTATGTTTGCTCTCATATCTGAGTACGAGCCTTTTGAGCTGTCAGTCAGGGGGTTGAGGAGTGAAGGCATTTTTAAGCATATAAAAACACCAACATATTGAATAGCGAGATTATGAGAGCCCCTTTCCTAATTTCACAGGCAACTGTGCAATCACCGCAGACCAGATACGCCATAAAACCAGTTTAAAGCTTTATCATCATTTAAGCTCTATCATCATTCATTTGCATTATCTCGTTCACAGAAGTTAGAAACGGGATTGGGAAGGATCTCTGCGGGCATTATTTGGGGCTCTCTGACTTAGTTTTATTCATTTCTCTTTCCCATTCTCATCCAGTGTCTCCTCTCTGGCTCAACAACTAAATCAGACGTTTCAGCAGCAATAGACAGATGGTGCTTTGGTTAGCTTTGTATATAACTGCAGGCAGAGATGAGGGCAGGCGTTAGGGACAAAACATTAATTGCTGCAAACTTTTCTCTTAACTTCTTTGATTGAGTTACAGGGAAAGACGGGAGAGTTGCAGCTCCCGGGCTCCCACAATAACATCCACCAAGACCAACGTATTCCCCTTACATATAGAAACCCTTTTGCGCTTTTAATTTAACACACACCAAACTTTTCAACAAAATGATATGCACTTTAATCTAATTTCACATAAAGTAAAGATGTTTAAGAAAAAAAACGTTTTTTTTTCAATATGACAAAGGTCCGTATAATAAAGTCAGTCAAGGTAACAATTATATTATGGAGCCACAAATCACTATTCCCACATCCCTTCAGCCCATTCATGGGAGAAGTGGCACCTTTGGTCTGTTGCCAGGACTTTAAACTTTGGCACAAAAGGTGCGATAGCCAGGCGGAGACATTGATGCAAGTGCTCATTGGTGACTCGGCTGCGGTACTTGTCACCATGCTCAATGTTGAGAATGCACTCACAGCTGTAGGTTGAGCCCAACTTTGTGAGAATGTGAAGTGCCATGCAGAAGGAAATTAGCTGCAGTAACCATCTTTGTCCAGAAGGTGGGAGTGTCACAGTCAGCCTCTTTCAGTGCAAGTTTTTTTTAACTCCGTTGCTTGCAGTGGAGAAAGCGGAGAACTTTGAATCAATGGTGGCTCCTGGTTGATTCACGTTCTTAAATTGGCTGCTAGCTACCTGCAGAAGATGCTGCGCTGTCGTCACTCAATCTTCACTGTCAGCTGTATGTACGACTATGTAAATAAGGTTTAAAAACAGGGCGCAAGTTTGAATGAAACATCAGTGAAGTTTGACCAGTTTCTCTAAACAACAAACACGGTCTGATAACACATAAGTGTAAATTAAACATAAACAATGATGAAAGCCTGACCAGCTCCTTTAATCAAGACATACTGCTTGTTATCTCATGGGGTAAGAAACAGACATCATAATAAGAGCAGTAGATTTTTGCAAACCAGAATTGGCTGTCGTTATGTACTTTAACGCTAAAAAGGCATTTGATAGATCCCCCGACTGAAAACCACATGGCAGTTGGTGGCAATTGTGCAAGCAACGTGTACAGGTTAGGAACATTTTGAAGATTGGGTTGATCTCGCTCTCTGATTTTCTTGACTGGAAACGAGGGAGTTCGGACCGACGAGTCCGGGCAGGGGATGATTACTCCAGCCTGCAAAACAGGTTTAATTTCTTCCACAGCTTCGGGTTTCAGAGGATATAGAGGCATGCATGGCCTATATTCAGATTTAAGTGTGACTCAAACGGGATCACAGTTTTTTATGTGATATATGATATATATACTTCCCTTGAGCCCACAAACTCTGGCAACGAGGAGAGAGCCGGGGAAACATCAGAAGGGTTGGAAGTCAGGGTGTGGCACAGATAGATGGGATCACTTTCATCTAGGAGATGCACTGAGCGCAGGGTAAACATAACACATTGAAATTGAGTTTTGTAAGCTTTTAAATTTGGAAAATACATGACTTCTTTGGAAGCTGTTTGTTGCCAATCCTGTGCATTCGTACAACTCTGGATGAATGGTCCCAGATATCGCCAACGGTCAGAAGGTGATTTTGAAAGGGCGATGAGAGGACTGGAACCGATAAATATTTGTTGTTGTTTCGCTGTGAATTTCACCGATACTGCACTTCTGTAAGAAGACCAGAATGGAGTGGAAGAAACAAGTGTGTCAAATACTGGTAAAACAGTTTTTTCAAAGTTTCTGTCTGGACCATAGGAGACATATGCTGTATAATGTTCAACATGCTTTACTCAGAGCATGGGAATCGGATTGTCTCATCATGTCAGTTGCAACAGGAAGGGAAACCATAAAACGGGGTGTCTGGGTTGTATGACACCATAGTCGTCTCTAGATGGGGTTCCCTTAGGACCCTCAGTCCCTCTGGGGTGGAGATGAGACTGATTCTTAGGAGAATCATCAGATCTCGACCAAGGAGGTTCACTGGACAAAAGGGAGATTGCAAGAAACTGTGTTTAGTTTGTGTTGAGTCACCAACTATGGTGTTTGAGCAAGTCAGTGGCATAGTGAACACTTCCCTCACTGTTAGACCACAGTCTCCTTGTGATTACAACTCATTTTAGGTTTTTGGGTCATTTTCCTTACTGACAAAGTGTGTTGCTCCAGAGTCGACCAAAAATGTCAATGATTGTCCTTTAATCATTAATGTAGTTTGTGGCATTTGTTTAAATGCTTAATTGTTATTGTTATGTTTTCTCATCAATAAAATCTGAAGTCAGAGCCTGTTGAATCAATTTGCTCTGTGTGTGTATGTGCGTTTAGTAAATCAAACTGTTCTTCATTGCCACGGCGTATGTGTTTCACTTCCCTTTTTCTGTTCCTCGCTGGTTGGGCAGATCATCTCACTCTGACCCGAACTCTCCCCCTCATCTCAGTTGGAGCAAAAGGAGCTGACATTGTTAACTTCCTTCCGGTGGGGGCAGTCTCGCCCAATGTCCTCGCCCTTGTCTTCCTCGTCCTCAATAACCGCCTCTGCTTTGGCCAAAGGCTGCTCCGGACTTGTGAGCCACTTGTCATTCTCTTTCTTCTGTTGAGTTTTCTCCTTTACCACCTGTTGTTGACGCATTGCATGTTCAGCATGGCGTTTGACTTCACTCAGTCTGGCATCATCAAGCCCTATAGAGGTGCTTTCAACCGCATGTTTCAGCGGTAGGAGCAGGCCATTAAGGAAAGCCTGTTTGAGATGAGTTTTGTACGTGCCAGCCACTTCACCCAGTTGAGCAGGGACAGAAATGCCACTGTGTTGGTTGAAGAGGTTGGTGAGGCGAGTTAGAAAGTCTGTTTCATTAAGAGGCATCTGATATCAGCAGCTGTAGGTGTGAATTCTCTGCAGAAATGATTGAATTGGGCTGCAAAGTTCGCACCTCAGAGCTTTGGGTCAGGGAGATGGACTAAGGCCTCTCATGTCGGTGTCTGTCCACAATCTGTGAACTAGAGCTTGTCCTAATCATAATAATACAAATAGAACAACAATCTAGATTTAAAATCAAGGGAAACATTCATTCCTACATTGTATTGCATGAGGGGGAATGTTTTCCTACCTAAGTTCGGTTGCCATACAGTTGCCTTCCTCTGTTGTTCACTCTGCTCCTGGCATCAACTTTAAGCACTGAAAAGCATGTCTTTATCAGGCCATCGATTATCTGCTCGTTAACCTTTGCTATCAGGGTCTGACCCTCAGTTCAGCATGTTTTAAAATCAGATTTTAAACAGGCACTTATTCAATAAACATAGTAGGTGGTACCCTGGCACGGCCGCTAAGTCCTCAGTTGCATGACAGTTTGTAATTTAGCAGATATAACCTGACATAGTTAAAAAAGCAACTATTCACACATGAGGGATAAAGATGAGTGATCAGTAGCAGAGGTGCAGCGGTGACAGAGTGATGATTGAGCTGTGAGCAGTGGATGTTGGGAAGCGTTCATTCGGCTCCGTATTCCGGGTCCCCTCTCTCATTACTGGATCAACAATGAAACACCCTGAAATGATCCTCCCAAGTGACCTTGAGCTGCCCTGTGCTTGTCTCTTAATTTGTATTCATTTGCTGTTATACCTAAGCCTGACCAGCAATTATTTCACAGTTCATCAAAATGGCATGTAGGCCGCAACAACTCGGGAGGGGGTAAAATAGCGCTGAAGTGAGAGGATAAAAGAGACAGTAAGAGAAAGATAGGTGGAAGGTGAACAGGGATGGTATGAATATTGAATGCTTAATGTAATTTCTCCCTGTGCAAAGGAAGAATCGTAGGGAGCCCATCCCATCACTCGAGCATGGCCCCTGTCCCCAACCTGCCTACCCCACAAAATGAACTGAGTGGTTTAAATAATTGCTGCTTTCTCTTTACACATATAATTTCTTTCCCATTTACAATGGAATCCTTTATGCATTTGTGTTACTGCATGAACAGAGATTTTCTCAAATATGCTTTTCACTGTTCCTGTGTTTTGGGTATCTTTTAGTTATATGCCCGCCTCCCCACAGAAAGGCCCTCAGCTGATGCAAAAGCAAACAAAGACACAATTTATGAATATTTAAATAACCTGATCAGATGTACACATACGCCTTCTGTTTTCAAATAAATATGGAATGCACCAGATATAAATATAAACATGGATCATTTACAGATGTATATGTATGTGTTTGCTTAAAGATCACATTGCTCATGTTTTGTACTTTTTCCTTGCATTTCTTACATGTATTGTTGTTAAGTTCTATGCTCAGGAATAGCTTATTATTTGCTGGGTCATAAAGACAATGTTTATGTAGCTGTGTAAGTCAGACTTTAGACTTATCCAATCATGCTACAGACACAACACCCATGCACTAACGAGGAGGTGCCACGTCATGAGCACCTCCAAACTTTGGACCAATAGCAAATGTACGTGCCACTATGTCATGCGCGTGACGCAACATACATGGCTTTTCAGTTCCGGGTCCCTGCTGAGAGGCGCTTTGGCTGCCCGAATCGAAGCGGGAGAGATATTGACTGAACCTTTGATTCTATGCTTTTTTGCAATAAATCTTTTTGTTAAATCTCAAATTCGTCCTGAGCAATTGTCCCTTGACCTGGCAGAATTAAAGAGCCCCCACATGCGCAATAAACATTCATGTCAACGGAATTAAATGTCAAGTAAATAGCATTTATTATTGCAATAATTATATTATATAATATTCAACATAAACCAGGTAAATGGGCTGATATTGAAGCCTAGTATCTTCCAGAACTTTTAAATAGTTTGTGCTGCATTTAAGGATTGCTTTAACATTACAAGCAATGAAGCCAAGAGAGGTCTTACTTTTAGAAACCTGCTAAGCATTAGCGTGCTGACAATGTCCTTGTGAAATCATTAAATTGCATAAACATTAGACAGCCTACACATTAACAGGCAGTCGTGTAAGATAGTAAAAATAATAAAATCTTTAAGCTGCTTGTTTTACTGTATTGTACTGTACTTCCGCTTTTGTATTTAATGCATTTCAAGAATAAAAATGTAAATCCTATTGAAGATGGAGAGGGGGCGGTGACAGCATACAATGATAAAACTAATAGATTGATCATGCTTTATAGGCTTAACTTATTCAAAACTCATCTCTTCTTAGAGCATCTCACGATCCATACCACCCTATAACATGTCTTATGAGCACTTACAGTGACTTCTTTGTTGTTTCTTCCTTATATTCAGCATATATTTAGCACTAACTACTCACTTCAAGCTTTTCTTCTGCACTGTAGCTTCAGGGTCATCCCCCTGCGTAATTCACTTTGGATAAAAGCATTTGCCAAATGAGTAAATAATGACATAGCACTCTGGCACAGCCCTCTTCAAATCAGAGGCTGCAGATGTATCACCATATGTGTCCTGCTGCCTTCATACGGCTGCAGGGGCTTTTAAACTGCAAGAAAAACTCATAAATTGAATTATGGCTAGATGCAGACTAATGTACTGCCTTCCTGCTTTAAATCTCTTGAAAAAAAGATTCAAATGAGTATCCTAGCTGAATAGTGATGAGTTGAAATTCTGTATTCACATCACAGGTTATCAGCAGTTTGATGTCACAGATCTTGTTCAAAGAAGTTAGTGCAAAGTATAAAGTTTTCCTCAGCTTTTTTTTCTTTGATATAATACAACATGGTCAATATGACACCATTTTTGTCAGTAGCTTTCTAATTCCTTGCCCTGGTTACTCTCCTACCTTCAAACATATAACCTACATTTGTCATGATGTTACCATCTTGATAATTCTTAGAATCGCGTCAACATCAGTCAATATCTCTGCGTCCCACATTTCCCTGCAATAACTGATATAAATAAGACAATTAGATACAATTTAAAAATGTTTAAGGATAAAAGGTATTTTTAAAAATGTCTCCCATATGAGCTGTTTATTTTAAGCAATTTAACTTTGCATGTTGGGTTTGACCATACCTACACATAAATGGTATTGTCATAATATCCTCATTATTTTATTTACTTAAATTCAACCTCTATCAAACATAAATCAGTTGTTACCCCTTTAGCACTAAATCTTCTCGTTTCGAGACAACCCAAAAGTATTTTTACTGGCATTTGTACATGAGCTGGAGGGTATGTGCAGTATTGTGTGTAGTCAATAAGAGTTAACTGTCAGGCTAAATCAATGTGTTTTCGATAAAGAAACTATTAATATAAGGAATAAATGAACAATTCCATTCCATCCTTTTCTTGCCGCAAATCTACCAGCTACCAGTTTGTCAGCTGCTGTCTTACAGTTACAGTAACCCTTTAATACCTGTATACAGTTTATATAATTAGTAAGGCAAACATCACAGTTTACATTTAAATGCCACTCATTCTCAGAGAATTTCCTTTTATATCATTACATTTAAAGTTTCATTCCACTAGATTACTTCAAAAAAATTATGCAACAATAAGAAACAGACAGTACTGCATTGTTAATTTTCCTCATTGTGAATGAACATTTACAAATATTTCTCTTCACCTTTGAGCAGAGCAGATTTCTTCAAAGGGCATTTTATTTTATTTTGAACAGATAATGAATGTGCCTTTTATTTGCATTGTATGCCTTCTGTGGAGAATTTTAAATTATCTGCAAAGACAAAACTAGTATTGAATTTAATTATTCCCATTTTAGAATTACACCTATATTGTGAAATCATGACAGTTGTTACTAAACCTAGGTGGAGAGTAGTACATTTCTTTTGTAAATAATTGTAAATAATAATGATACAAACCTGGCTTTCTGTGAAAACAGCTGGCCATCAATAAACCATCTGTAAAATAGTATGTAATAGGAGTGTATCCGTATTTTGTATTTCAACTAAATGTTGAGAATATGAGTTCAAATTTAATTTAAGGTCATATCTCAACGTTTAGTTTATAGTACACAGTAAGTAATACAGCGGAGTCACTTGACATTTTGTTCAGCAGTTAATTCACTCACTAGTTCAGTAGAAACTCGTCCACCTTGCCTTTCCCTTTCCCCCTCTCTCTCTCTCTCATCCTCCCTCCTCCTCTGCTCTGGTCTAATAGTCTGCTTGGCTCGTCCATGGCGATTCACAGAGGTTCAAATCAGAACACTGGGAACGAAGGGGTGGCTTTGCCGGCTTCCCGGAGAGGCGCAAGTGAAATTACCATAAAGACCAATTACGGACATATAATAATAATAATGACATATTGTGCAGAAACAATTTGAATTTTTCCGATAGAGCAAACTTTGACATGGTTACGGTAAACTCAGCTTGTGCAAACATGTGGTCGACGACACACTTGGTTTTAATGGCTTAAAACAATTGTTCAAGTCTACTCAAAACTAAGTTTTGTATATAAAACATACATGAGTTTATATCCATGAAGCATACCATATTGGTTTAATCACTCCTGCACGAAGACAGCGACCTCCAGCATGTCATACTGGCCTTTCCGCCTGAACAAACGCAACGCCTTGAGATGCCTGTTTTGACATACCAATATTAAGGCCTTTCTCATTTTTAAGTAACAATAATATTTGTATCTTATAAATAGCTCCATTTCATTTCGTTTATAAGTTAAAGTTTATATATGGGCTTACAAAGGACCTCAGGCCTGTATGATAAAAGGAATAAAGTGTGTTACTACAGCATGACTCACTTTCACAGACTAGATTTTTAATGTCACTGTTCCTGTGAAGCTCCCCGTTTTACCCAAGTTAAGTGAAACAGAATTATTAATGTACCCTTTAGCTATAATATCATGTCAGGCTGTATCTACTTACTTTCTCGGTTAAGTGTAATCTGGACGTCAAAATAGCCCTCCTCATGTTGAAGAAAGTTTAATATGTGGCACTTTTTGTCATGTTTGTGAATTGAGGGTTGGGTAAATGTGGGTGGTTTCATGGCACTGTAGTTGCTCTGAGGAAGTTTGACCCACTAAAGTTTATAAAGTTTAAGAGCAAGTTAAAGTTGATAAAGTGTGAAAAAAGCCTGCTCAAAAACAGGCAGGAAAAACTGGATTAATGTTGAATGAATTCTGAATGTACTAAATGTTTCATGGCCCTCAAAAATAGGCAATTAATTTTACAGCAGAGTGCACTTTGCGAACATTGGTAGTCAGACTGGGTCCTAGACAGGGTTTTACTCTGGCACATTCAAAGTTCTTCATAGATCTATCAACCCCCCCCCCCCAAAAAAAAAAGTACTTTCACACTTTGCGAACATTGGTAGTCAGACTGGGTCCTAGACAGGGTTTTACTCTGGCACATTCAAAGTTCTTCATAGATCTATCAACCCCCCCCCCCCAAAAAAAAAGTACTTTCATAAAAACAGAACTTTTTCATTTTCCCATTGTGACCATGCACCAGTCAGGACATAACTGTGATGCACCCAGGCATGTGTGGGGTTGTTTTGCAAATGACACATACTTTAACTGGCCAAAATATAAAAGATACACGTATATGGGAACGAAGAAATCCCCAGACGACATGGTATTTTTTGTAGCTTCAGGCCATCATTGTGCAAAACCTATGACAGGTTTGGGTTCATGATATTTAAATGAAATCTACTTTGAAAAGAGTTGAGTTCAAATCCAGTGGGAAATCTGTTGAAACTATCCACTCCTTTTTAAAGAGCACCTATTAAAAACCCTGTTCATAAGTACGTCTACTGATGCTATTTGCTGGATATCTTTCAAGGTATTAAAACGATAAACCTTCGGTAGGTACATTGAGATCACTGTTGCTACCTTTTATGCTTTAAGACCTTGTGACAGTGGGGTGTGGTCAGTGCGCCGGCTGCCAACCTCACCGTGAGCTCGAACCCCTCAAACATCTATAATCCCATCAGGTCTGTATGATACTCTTCAAGACTAACATTTCCATTTACCAACAAGTACATCTCTTCTTCATGGTTGAGGTACTTTGTGGTGTTTTGTTTCCCTGACAAAGCATGCACTATTTGCACCATAAACTATGCAAGGGGCCTGAGCACAATTCAGAACAAGCCTTTGTTTGAGTGTGTGTGTGTTTGAATGCGTGCATGTGTGTGTATGCCAGATTAAGTTTTGTGTTTACAGAGCCTGGTCCATCTGTGTAAGAGTTTGCATTCCACACTTAGACAAAAAAACATTTGAATATTTCCAATGGAGAAAATCCTCAAACGTCATTGAAATTCCCCAAGAGCTTTCTCTGGACATTCCTTCCCATCTGGCTTTTCCTATCCAACAATCCAAATTTTGCATGCATTCCTGTGAATCACAGATGGAGAGGAAGGAGGGGAAACCAGGGCAGAGGAAGAGGGAAGTTGATAAACTGGAAGACAGTGGAATATATGTGTTTAAATACAATAGTCAATTATGTTGTGGGATGTTAATACATTTTTCAGAAGCAGAACTCACAGTGTACGAGAGAGAGAACCTGTGAAAGAGGACAGCTGTGCCCTGTAGTAGATAATTGGGATCATTCACAGATTGTTGTAGCTGCTAAAAACTCAAATTGTATATGCATGATGCAGTTTGTTTCTGAAAGTGTTCCTTTACGTGCAATATATCGTAAGGATGGGTTAGAAATGTATAGAAATAGCTGCTGGACTTGTAACATTACTTAGGACTGATCACTATTTTAACTTGCCTTATTAGGTTCTAACAGCAATAGTTCATATTCAGTACAGCCCTTTTTTTGCATTTACAGTCATTGTTCAATTTAAAGATTTTGCCGAAAACCATTAAAATGCTCCTAGTTGGGTTGAAAATATCACAGTAATTTACATTTCCAGTCAAACAGGAGCATCTCATTCATGAGATGAACACATATCTACAGTCATCTCTACAACAAATTTTAGAAGGTCACCGGTAGAGCGTTTCATTTAAAACTCTATTACCTTCCAGACATGCACAATATGCCTCACACAAGCCCAGCAGCCACACTTGTTCGTAGGCATTTTATGTAAATCAAACTTACTGTGCCTTAGCTTATTATTATTTACATTATTATGCCGTTAAATTGATATATTGCAGTGATGCAAAAGTGATATAATATAATAATATAAAAAGCTAAGAAATTATATAACTTTTCTTTCTGTGAGTGTCAATGAGTGATTAAAAAATATATATATATATTATTTTGTATTTTTAAGTATCAGTCAGGAAAGGCACCTTGTCATAGTTAAGCATAAGATGTAGAGGTTGTCTCGATGTAAAAACTTGATTCAGAAATGGTGTGAGCGGATGAAGTATTGTGCAAAATTACTCACACTATCAATGTGTTGCTGTGGCAACCAGCCTGGGTGAGATGGAAGTACACAGACAAATTGCACTAATCCCCCGGTAGAAAAATGTTTATCAGTCAAAACTTTCTATTAAATAAGCCATTACTGCCTGAAAAATGTTACCTTAAGGTAAGTTACTAAGTGTCATATAGCATCTGTTATTACAGTGATGTATTATGTGTACCTATGCTTTCAAGTGTTAGATCGTTCACAGTTTGAAAACTGAAAGAAATTGGCTGACCTAAAAATGCCAGTTGTTGGGAGATTTCCAATTATCTTTTTATTAGAACATAATACACCTATTAATAAACAGATTTTTTAAAATTGAGATATATATTCCTATTTATTTCTCATTTTACACAACGCAACAATCATATATAATGCAATAATAACAAAAGAAGAATAAAAGTAAAAAGAAACAGAGAGCAGCTCAGTCACAGTTGAAGAACATAGGATACTGCTAAGGGTTCCATTATTTCATAAGACACTTTGTAAAATAGTGGAAAATAATAAGGTTTCAGAGAATTTAGATATGGCCACCAGACTTTGTAGAAGTGACTTATCACTGTACTTAATTTGCACAACGTGCTTTGTGTATCAGCAATCACCATCACTTACAGTAGGGACATAAATATGGCCTGAACTAATAAAAGACATCGTTTTCTCGTTAGTCACAGTATACATGCAGTATATACATACAGTATATATATATTATTTATTATTACTATTAAGTTAAAGATATTTTGCTTTTGGGTGAAATTTATGGAAAATCTAAAAAGGTTCACGCTACAATCATATTATATCCTTAAAGTGGGGCATCTAAGTAGAAGCATGCAATGGTGATCAATGGTGGTCATCTCAAACTATTTATTGAAACAAAAGCCAACTGGATCAAACACCAGTTGTGAATTTAGCTGTTAAGCTCCTTGTTAGAGAACAGCAAGTTGTGCATAAACTACTGAAACATTAAACTGTTGGACATGTGCATTCAAAATGTTTAGAAAAGGTCACATTAAGTTCACCTGTAAAGGTTATAGTGCATTTTAGGTTCACCCTGAAATTTCACCCAAAAGCCAAATATCCCTTACTTTTTGTGAGTACTGCATATATATATATATTGTCGAGTAGTGTGTGTTTTGCATATGCTTTTCCCCGCTTGAAGGGGATGGAGTCATTTACACAGAGATCAAACTGGATTCCACTGAAATGATACACAGCTTTTTCTTTTCCTTTTTTTTTTTTCTTTTCAGGTTGAAAAGGGGGCTGTAATCCCAGACATACGTGTTCGTTGATGGGAAGACGTGATCCAGACCAGGTTCGTTGATTTAGGTACAACACTTTATTAAACCAAAGCTTTGGGGCACCCAGCTCCATCTGGTGGAGTAAATAATTCATTAATCAACACTAGTCACTAGATAGCAATTTCAAAGAATGAATACATTGCTACAAGGTTTAAAATTCTAATTTCGTTTTTAAGATTCTATTATTCAAGTTTTTTTCTTTTTCTTACATAATATTATTAGTTATCAATAACTAAATTAATCCATGTAGGAAAAAGATGTTTTACCCTTTCTTTGAGTCAGTCAACACAGGACCAGCATGTGGAAGAGTTTCCAAAGTTTGTGAAAGAGACCCAGAGGAAAAAACAGAGACTTTAAACTAGGTGATTGGGTATTGGTAAAAGTTCACATAAGAAAGTGTTCACACCATTTCATGGTGTGAAAGAAGGGTTGAAAGTGAGTATGTATATTTGTATATTTGAAACACTTAGCCTGGTGGCGGGCACACACTCTAATTCCTAACCTGAATTAGATGATTTTACTAGAAAATCACATGAAGCCCCGATGCCTGATAACCATTTAATGGTGACACTTAAACAGGTTTAAATGTATTAACATTTAACAAAACATAACAAAACAGCATCGAAGTTTTTCCAACAACACTTCATATTTTTCTAAATAAAGTGTATAATGGTTAGTATTTAAATGAGATTCCCAGGGAGCAGGATACAGAGGATGTGAGAATGATTTGCAAGTGGACAAGAAGTGAGAAAGGAAGGAGGAGGAGGAGAAAGAAAGACTGACGTGACATCTGAGAATGAGGTGAAGACAATGAAATAGCAGCGGTGGTGAAGTAGCCCAGCAGAAGAGAGTGATGGGGAAAGCCAGAGATGAAGACATGCTGAAGGTTGTTCGAGGATGAGCATGTCAGAAGGAGATGATGAGGATGGAGAAGACGATGGAGAAGAGGGTGAAGGAGACATAAACGTACAATAAACGATCATCCTTGAAATCTTGTAATAAGCAAGGTTTCTATGATTGGAAGGTATCAATCTTAGTGATACCCTTTAGAAGTAATATATATATATATATATATATTTATATATTCCAATATATATTAAATGCAACAATTGATAACCAAGTCTAAAAATTCACCAATTCATAACTGAAATTTCTACACCAATTTAGTCATAGTTTAAAAAGAAAATATACAGACTAAAGCGCGCATGAGGGCAATAAGTATTCAAATACTTAATAACTTACTGTATTTTAAAATGCTATCAAAGTGTTATGAAGAGTAGATGCTTCTTTAAGTTATTCTATTCACAGGTATAGCGTACAGAGAGCCAGATGCGCAATAATCATAGACGTACTCAAAGACAATGGATGGATAAAGGATGGAAGAATGGATCAGACGATGAATCGAGGACCATGGATGGAAGATTGAATCGAGGACCATGGATCGAAGCCAATGGATGGGAAACGTGGATCGGCAATGAATTTGAGGAATGCATCAAGGACGCATTTATGGACAAAGAATTGATCGAAGCCAATGAATCAAAGATTAAACAAAAAGGATTTCATGTCAAGAGTACATAGGCTAAAAAAGAATGTTAAAAAGATGTGGAAGGAGGGTCTGTTGGGCATTTTTAAGTCATACGCACCCCCCCCCCATGGAAAGGCTCTCAGCTGATGCAAAAGCAAACAAAGACACAATTCATTAATATTTAAATAACCAGATCAGATTTAAAGATAGATAGATGCTCACATGTATTTTGTTGTTCTGTTGTTCAGTTATATGCTCAGGAATGTTTAGCTTATTATTTACAAGCTCATAAAGAGATGTTAATGTAGCTGTATAAGTTAGATAAGTTAGACCGAGGCAACCATGTAACCACACAGATACTCATGTTTATTCCAGGAATCAAAGAACCCCACAGGAGGAAAGATCTGGGGTTGGATCAGGTCTCATCAGAAGATGTTTTTTTCTGAGTTCCCCCTTGTGGAAGAGGACAAAGGGGTCCACCCAGGGCAGTTTGGGACAGCCCATTAAGGAGACTCCCACCTGAAACAAGCCAAACGGAACCTGGTGGTCATCGAGGGGGAGCCGATCCAAGGGGTGAGTGTTATCACCTATCCTCATTTTTCAGTGAAAAATGGCCAATTGTTCAGGGTTGTCAAGATTGGAGAGCTCACTATTAAACAGTTGCTGGCCCTTTAATGTTATATCCCCAAAGTCTTGTACCTAGCCCATTCACACCTGTTGGGAGCTCATCTGGGAATGGAGAAGACTTGCGACGGAATCCTGAGCCACTTCTATTGGCCCGGGTTGAAAAGGGCTGTCCAGGATTACTGCAGAAGCAGCATGGAGTGCCAAAAGACAGCCCCAAAGTTACATTACCAAAACCCCTTGATACCTTTTACCCGTAATTGCTGGTGAAGTCTCCATACCTTCAGGGTGCTGCCTATAAATGCTGCTGTTATGCCTTGTTTGTGAAAACAACACTTCATGAACTTGGTGCATCATATCACCGCCTATTCTCAGACTATCGTCCAGCTGCTCTACGGTCACAGAGGTCAATGTTGCACAAGTAACAATGACAAACTTGTGTTTTCGAGTTAAGGAATTTTGCAGATATCACTGTCAAATACATTCACATTACGAGAAAACTTGTATCTGGGACTAGACTTCTCTGACGCAGTTGGCCGCTGCGTAAGCGGCCCGTGCTGATATGAATGGGCTCGGTATTAGGTATTCTGTACATTCTAGCTGATTGATTGCTATACTCAGGGGTCCACATAATTGTTTTAGTAAGTTACTCAGATGAGTACCACAATGCAGTGTTTGGTATGTGCTGTGGATTCTACTGTGCATTAATATACTGTCAGATTGTACTCCAAGTCTCACATTTCTCAATGTGTTTTATCAGTCAGAATTCTAATTAGGACATGTGGACCGTATTTTATTTTGACACAGAGCAACATTATTTCAGCGTACAGTGTTGAGAAGCCTAGAGATGAAACCGACATGAAGTTAGATCAATTGCAGATGAATATTGTCCAAAATAACAATAAGGACAATGTAGAAGAAGAGTGAACAACGGCGCAGTGTGTCTGTCAAGTTCTTGGGTTTTTATTTCTTCACGCGAAAACGTGAGAGTCACCACGAATCAAAAGATTAATTTAGGTCAGCAGTCCCCAACCACCAGTCCCCGAACCGGTACCAGTCCGTGAGTCGTTTGGTACCAGGCAGCACAGAAATAATTATTAGTACCCTATTGACCTATATATAAGACAGTTTTTTTTTCCCTTGAAAAAATCTGAAAAAGAGGAGTCGTCTTATATCCGGGGGCTAGACTTTTCAATGTAATTACACCGTAGCATTGTATCGCTCTCTGCGGATACACAGCCATGGAGAGCGGACAGGGCGAGACCGCGAGGGCGGAGCCGGATGACTGATCGGATTGCCTCAGACCCCTGCAGGTGCGTCCCAGCTGACAACTCAGTTGGCCATCGGGAGAAACCTTCGAGACACACTGCTTTGCGCGGAGGGGGATGGGGGACAGGCCGAAGTAGCGCATATTATTTCCATTTGATTTATTATGAGAGACTGAAAGATATTTTATCTTGAAAAATTGCTGTATTATCTCCCAATTACATCCGTCTATGCCTCTTCACACGTCAAGATGTGTCTGTCATCGAGATTATTGAGAGCCAGGGCATAAGAGTACTTGCACTTTCTTGTCCATGTTTTAACGGACTGGCAACATTTCTGCCCTTGATATCTGTAAGATACCAATGAATATGCCTTTGTTTCTGTTGCCACGATACTTATTGCATGATCTAACTCATGAAAGTGAATGAAAAGTGCTGTGGTGGTTTTTTAACTGGGACAGACAAATGCGACAGATTACACTTGCTGTGTAGTTGAAATGATTTAAAAAAAAAATCTCCACCCAATACAAAAGAAAATATTTAACTTATTATATACATACCATAAGCTACAGGATATAATCACTATCCATTTCTGTATAGTTTGAAGGGAGATCTCATTCATGAAAAAGGTTTGAGCGGAGTTAAAATACCTACTTGCTCCACCTGTTGCAAGATATCTGAGTGCTGTCTCACTGCAGAGAGTACCAGAGCTACCTGTAAAAAAAGGTGGCTTATTCTAGAATTATTCTAGAAGTCTTGCAACTTCTTGAAGTATGCATGTCTAAGGACATGATAAGCATCTGAAAACATGTTGAACCGCCTTAGAATCTCATAGCAGCACAGTGGGCATTTCTTTGTAGATTCTCCACTATAGTCCCGCTGTCAAATTTGATATGAATTACTGAGGTGTTTGAGGGCAGTAATTGGAAGCGGTGTGGTTCTGATCTGACCGAGGGGTCCAGCAATGCTAAGTCAGCAGAGAGAGTTCCATGTGTCATAAACCCCCTATGGATTGCCTCGATAGCGGTGTCCAGAATAGCGTTGTGTACATTTACTTAATATGCTCTCTTTGCATCGCTTAGTGCTTCATCTGGAGACATCTCTTCAACCCTGCTTCTTTTCTTTGCTCATTTCTGAGGCAGAGGAGGTTGCTCTCCGGTATTGTGACATGTGTTTGTGTAATGGTTGTTTAGTTTCTCCTATGTATAAATCAGAACAGACCTCAGTGCATTGGACTGCATAAACCACATTGCTCTGTTTGTGTCTGGGAAGTTTATCCTTTGAGTGGACCAGCTTCTGCCTCAGAGTGTTGGTGGGTTTGAAAAAAAAACGGATTTTGGGTTTGTTGAAGATTCTACTGATTTTTTCGGAGACTCCAGCAATATACGGAATAACCGTGTTTTTCCATTTACTGCTGTTTTCTTGTCTGTTACCACTCTTTTGCCTGGTAGTTTTTACGAAAGCCCAGTTCGGGTAGCCACAGGTTTTGAGGGCTGCCTTGACATGGTTCCGTTCCTTCCGTTTACCTTTAGTGTTTGTTGGTATTGTTGTGGCTCTGTGATTTAGAGTCCTGAATACTCCCATTTTGTGTTTCAGAGGGTGGTGGGAATAAGTAGATATTGGTCTGTGTGTGTGGGTTTCCTGTAGACTCTGATGTTGAGGCTTCTGTCTTCTTCGATGTGTACTGCACAGTCTAAGAAGGCAAAGCTATTTCCGCTCACATCTTCACAGGTGAACTTGATCACATTGATGTGCGCTGAGAAAGCGTCAACTTCCTGGGTCTTGATTTTGACCCAGGTGTCGTCCACACACCTGAACCAGTGGGTGGAAGCAATTCCTGTAAACGAGGACAGGGCTCTGCTTTCCACCTCCTCCATGTAGAGGTTAGCCACGATGGGAGAAACTGGTGAGCCCATGGCACATCCGTATTTTTGTCTTACTTTCTGAATTGTCCGATTGCCAAGACTAGAAAATCAGTAAAAAAGTAAAAAAGGTTCACAATGAATGTTTTGTGTATGATTCAAATTAAAGAAATGTGAGATTCAATTTCAATTTTTTAAATGTTTTCTTATTTTTTTATTTCTGGGCATATAACTATTAATTAATGCTGGGCAATTGCATTGTTATATGCACAATTCAATACTCAATTACAAATTTATGTATTGCTCACTTTTATTTTAAAAGTGTGTGTGTAGTATGAACAAAAGTGCAGTAGCACTTGTAGTCTCAACTTTAGCATACACATTTTTGCTTTTATCAGGGAGCAGCATAACACGATGGGAGAAACTGGTGAGCCCATGGCACATCCGTGTTTTTGTCTTACTTTCTGAATTGTCCGATTGCCAAGACTAGAAAATCAGTAAAAAAGTAAAAAAGGTTCACAATGAATGTTTTGTGTATGATTCAAATTAAAGAAATGTGAGATTCAATTTCAATTTTTTAAATGTTTTCTTATTTTTTTATTTCTGGGCATATAACTATTAATTAATGCTGGGCAATTGCATTGTTATATGCAAAATTCAATACTCAATTAAAAATGTATGTATTGCTCACTTTTATTTTAAAAGTGTGTGTGTAGTATGAACAAAAGTGCAGTAGCACTTGTAGTCTCAACTTAAACATTAATTATTTTAATCAAACAATATTTAACTATTAATATAAAACGAGCACATACTGATCAGCAGAAAGTTAACATTTATTAATCAGTTTTCTTTTATTTTCCTAAACAGGTAGCATACACATTTTTGCTTTTATCAGGGAGCAGCATAAACAACTATTTTCAGTATCAAGTTTACGTGTTAGTGCAGTGGTTCTCAACTGGTGGGTCGTTTGGAGTTGGTCGCAGAAGAATTGCTTTGCCCCCCCACCCCCCACCCACACACACACACACACACACAAAGGCACATCGCTATGCACTTTTCCATCAACAACACACACATGGGCATCACTGTGCGCATCCACATCAACAAATAAGTTCGGGTTTTGGGGATTCCGTTCAAGGAAATATATGGGTCCTGAGGGGATTTATTGTGCAGGGAACTTTTAGCCTGTGAAGTCCATGTTTGTTCTGGATGTCCTGAGAATCTCAGTCAACCAAAAAAAGAACACTTTTAGTGATGTAGGTTGAATAGTTACACAATTACATAATTACCTGCATTTATCCATTCCTCCGACTTTACGTAGAAATACACTCTGCTCTGACTCTTCATCCTGTTCATGTGTTGCGCTGCAGCAGTCTTAGGCCCTGCCCCACAGGGCTGCATGTTTGGGTTCAGCTTCTGCTTGCCTGCCTGTACTACTTTGCTTTTGTCTCTCCCCTCAGGTCTTTCCTATGAAATATGAACATGTGCTAGCCTGTTGCTGACATGAGACATAATTGAATTAAATTACATGGCTCTGAGCTGCTTCTCTCTGTCTCACCCTCTATGTATTTAAGCCCCTCCACCTCATCTGATCACTAATATGAAAGAAGTAGACCCAGCCACAGCAATGCTGATAAGCTGGAGCCATATATAAGTCACATAATAATTATATATGTTTTATTCTTTCATTTAAACTGAATTCACTTCGTATCATGTACACTTATTCCCCTCATTGTCAGCATATCATCACCTGACTACAGCATCTAACATACAGTACCTGCTTCAATTTTGCGCCGCTGTTGCTTCTCTTTGCCTCATTCTCCATGTCTTGAAGCAGCTCGACCTCATCTGATCTCTGATATGAAAGCAATCGCATTATGATCATAATGAGCCATTGGTGTGTGTGAGTCACACTTTAAACTAGCAGACAGAGAGTCTGCTTGTCATACATTGCTGACGAGAATTCACATCTCCTTTCTTTCTTTTCAGCCAAGTCATTACAGTAATCTGTTGCTGCTGTTGTCGTTTCATTTTTGTTCTTTTGTTGTTGTTGTGCCACAACCTGTCCAGAAACACATAGACAATAAAACGGTTTCGTTATGTTGTATGTTGTGTTAAGGAAAACCATGAAGTATAGAAAAGTAACTATATTAGCCGCTGCAAGAAGAGGAACGCGAGATATCATGTAATGGTTTCCCAGTGGCAGCTAATGATGCTGGGAATGATAGCTGAGGCCAATTTTCCATGTTGTCTTACCAACCTTAAAAAACAAAGGGAGATTAATGTGTCAATGGAGATTTAACATGTTTGATTGCCAAATCGCTCCTGGAACAAGGATTACAGTTCCCTTAACATACACTGTTTGTGATTGTTCCCATGGAAATCAGCCTCTGGTTAATAACATCTCCGTCTCACACCAACTTCACCCTGCTTTAGGTTGTCTATTTAATTTCGGAGATAATAGTTAATTGTTCTACTCACTTGGCTTGGTTTCAGTTAAATAATTTTTATAGTTCCTCATATGACATTTAAATTGCTTGCAAGTATGAACAGCATTGTGGTGCATCAGATTAAATGATCAGAAATATTAGAGAAACACTATGTAACCTTTCCTGAGTACCAGCAGCCTCCAGTAATTATGTATGGCCCCAAATTTGAGTGGGTAAGTTGTTGCATGTAAACAAAACAAAGACCATCACTTTACCTGAGCTCCATCTGTGTAGTCCTCATCACTGAGCTGAAACACTCATGATTCATGATTTCTGGCTACGGGAACAAAAAGCTCTGTAGAAATACAAAACATGCCAAACTGTTCATCATTCTTAATATATTTAAAGTTTTAGAAACACAATTTAACTCATGTTTAACAGATGTAAAGTTCAGCATTATTCTTCACCTTCCTTTATGCCAGTGGCATAAACTGGCATGGTCCTCATTTCTAAAGGCATTTATTAGGAAGAGGGCTACCTGCTCACTAAATTTACAGACTGTAAGGAAGGGCAGTTGCGACTAAAAATGGCAGTAAAATAATCACTAATGCCACTATTGCTTAAAAGAATAGCAGAATGCTCCTTGAAATAAAATAAAAAACAACAACAATATAATGTTTGTTTTTTTCACAGAAGTGCCACACAACCCACTGGCATCACCTACATGTTTACTTTCATAACCTGAGCTTGCTTTTATAAAATTCACCAACGCTCTTCTTGGCAGTGCAGGAGAACATTTTCTTGTGTTTGTGGGTTGTGAATATGTGGCTTTGCAAGCTCCTCTCATCTTTCACAAAAGGTTCAAATGCTTCACTTCTCTGAGGGAACTGTTATGTGTCTGTGGGTGAGCTGTCTGAAGAGTTGACGATAGTCAATAACCTGACCTGAATTTAAGATTGGAACTGCTGTTGCACACACTCCTGATCTATTATTTTTGTTTATTTTTGGAATATATCTACCGGTCTAACAGGTTGTATTGAACTGAAAACAGAAACTGTGGACACACTGACTGTATATTACTTAAGTACAGTAGATTATATCGTGCATGCATACACAAATAAATATAGTGTAAGGGACTAAAATGTGACATACACTAACTACAGCAGAGTTACTATTGCCACCGATTTAACAACATCGGCTGCTGCAATCTACAGCCATATTGAAAAAAGAAAACGATTCCAGTCCAGACAGGAGTCCTTCCCCTAAGTCAGAAATACAGTACCCTCTTCAATGGTAATCAACTCTGGAGCTGATTTCTTAGTTCCTGAAAATATTAAAAGTCAGGATTAGTGATGGTGTGAAGAAACAGCAGGGATTTCTTTAATTGAAATTAGAATGTGGTATGCAAATTTGAGGATGTCCTTTCAGAGAGACGATAAACAGGGACGTTTTTGTGTGATTTTCAGTCTTGTTAGAACATCAATTATTCATTGATTTGTATTTAATATATGCAAAAGCTGATACTTCCACTGATTACAGATACTGGTACTGATCTTTGTTCTTTTGGATTCATCATGAAAGCCTGTTTTTTAATGTAGTCTCATATTTAATTTCACATTTCAGTAACAGATTTGAGGACAAACCATATTTGAAAACATGTTCATATTAAAGTCCACAACTTCAAACATTATAGCTCCAGTCTCAAAACTGACTACTTAGTTGAGACACTAACAAGCAAAGTTTCGTCAAACCTTGAACAATCATGGGGAAGCTGCTATTTACTTGCTTATAATGACCGCAGATGATTCATTTTCAGTCACTTAAATAGTTAAAGAGTTATTGTCCAACAGCTTGAAGACAACTTTTTTTTTTTTTTTTTGTTTTTTAAAGGTGTGGGTACAGAGAAGTCCCTGACATATTTTTTTAGCAAGATTAATGAAGGCGTACTGTGTCTAACACAGTCAAATATAGTGCAACGTCAAACAAAGCACTTTTACAGTGTATGAGCCAATACAGAAAAAGCTGGACATTCAACATTAAAACATAATATTTAGCTGTTCTCTCCCCACGTTTTAGAAATTGGCTGGAAGTCTTTGTGGGTGGGTTTGAATGCATTATAATAAATGTTTAGTCTGCATTAAATATTACATATATACTGTAGATCTTTCTTTTTGGAACTCTAATAGAACGAAAATGAACACCTGTGTTGCTTTCAGAGAAGTGCCAGTGAGCGAAACTCAATGGTGGTGTTGCCACTCTGCGCAGACGTTGTTTTAGCTGCCCTAATGCCTGCGCCGCTTCTATCGCCGGTGTGGTCTGAACAAACATCTTTTTAATAGCGTCCATGAAGACTGCGTCGGATTGGCATATCGCTGAGTTTGCTTCCCACTCAGCCGTAGCCCAGGCGGCCGCTGAACCCGACATATGTGATATGATGAAGGCTACCTCAACATAGTCCGTGCTGTAAACTGAAGGTATTAGCTTGAAGTGCATGTCACATTGAATCAGGAAGGGCCTACAACTCCCAGGATTCCATGAGAATTTCTCAGGCGAAGCTAGGCGGGGCATCGGGACAGCATACGATCCCGTAGGTGCCGTGTCCGCTGGCTGCAGTGTCGCTGGTGGGTGGGAAGAAATGACAAGTAGCATTGGGGTGGTGGGTCCAGCTTCGATGCGAGCAAGCACTCGGTGTGGTGTCTCTGCAAACTGACTCACTTCGTTGGTCATAGAAGCCTGGAAACCCTGCTGCTGCTCCTCCTGGAGGTCTTTAACGGCGTGGTGCATGGCGCCAAACTGCTCCTCGTGCTGGTGCAGATGCGTGCCCTGAGCCCGTAGGGCTGCTCTCACCAGGTTTGTCTCGGCTGGATCCATGTAATGGCCAGATCGTACTGTTAAGGCTGTACGAGGCGAGGATCCAAAAGCACGAGACCACAAGAGAGAGTATTTATACAAAAGAGTATTTTACTGATGAATCTGTAACAATACAAAAATACAAAAAGTACCAAAACATACACTAATCTTACCTACTACTAACTACAAAAATACTTATTGTCTAATCTTACCTTACTATGACTACGAGTAATCTCTGAAAGCGAATACTATGCCTATGGAACAACGCTGGAAAGCTTGGCTCGAAACACAAGACGATCTGGCCATGAGACAGGGAAGACGAGGACTATATATACACATGAGGAAATGACATCACCAGGTGGACACAATTAGGGAGGGGCAGACAATCACACTGGAGGGAAACTTGGTTAAGGAAGGGAGTGCTCATCAGACACATGAGGAAAGGGCGTGGCTAAACATAAAGAGACAAGACATGACATAACTAAACATAACCAACTTAACATAATACACATTTTACAACACTATTAGACAAATGTTCATCTGACTGGGTTGCACATTCAGTGTTGTATTCTTTTAGTGCATGGAGATTATTGATTTAAACCTCACTTTCTATCTTTTATCTTATATAACCCTTTACTTTGAAAGGAAGCAATTAGGTTTTATGGGAAGCATCTCAATTTTGTATGATGGTTAACCTCAATAAATGGGAAATTGTTTTTTCTTATCCACTGAATTATTGGAGTACTCCGATGTCTAGAAAATTGTAACTGGGTTTTTATTCACATTTTTACATGTGAACATTTAAACAAGATTTATGCAAGGGTAAGTGATACTGCCAAACCTGAGAGTTGGGATAAATTAAATAAATTAGTCTTTGTATTTAAAAGTATCCAAAGGCATCCAAGTTAAACTTAATAAATAAAAACTAAACTTTACCCCAGCTTAAGAAACCTGCTGACATTGGGCAAGAGCTGGGTTACATTGAGTATGTTTTCATCTGTTCTCCATCCATTCGAGAACCTTTTTCCTGCCCCCATCTGAGCTAAGTCCTCCTTTATTTGCCTTTGTTTTCGGTTTGTAAAACATGATCTGCTTTCGAGCCTGTTTTTTGCACTTAAAAACACAACTGCTTTCAACCAGTGACGAGGCTAGGGCCAGCAAGGTCTTCTCTGCTGACCTAAACATTATCAGAATTACTGATTCCAGCAGTGAGTGTGTATTTTAGAGCTTTTATGCATTCATTCAGGGGACACGCTGAAGCGCTGGGTCCACAAATAGAGGCAACTATTTGGAGCTTCTTTGTTTTCTTGCTGAAAACAACACTGACTTACATTACTAACAATGGACAGGTTGTTTTCTGGGACGTCGGACAAAATACAAAACGACCTGATTGATGCTATTGCTGAAGTGATGGGAGAAAAGATTTAAAAAAGCACCCTTTGTCGCTGTTGGTGAACGAGACGACAGATGTGAGTACCTTTTTTTGAACATGTATAAGCCGCACATGTCTATAAGCTGCAGGTGTCTACATTGAAACAAATGAAATGTACTCAGGCTTTAACGAAAGACAATGCCTGTAACACGGCTTGTAACTAAAATAAATAAATAAACACTAGTATAGTAAGAAAGTCACTAGTCACTATCTTCCCCCTGCTGTGCACTGAATTCATCTAATTCGGTGTCGGAGTTGAACAGCCTCGGATGAATTGCTTCATCCGATGATTGTCGCTCTCGTCACTTTCATCCCACTCAACACGGAGCGCCATCTTAAATGAGCGATTTACACTGATGTCGAGTGGCTGCAAAAACTTTGTTGTAGCCCCAGGAATCACAGCTGCTCGCCTTGAACTTGAAAGCTGCATCTTATGCATTTCTCCGTGTCTTTGCCATGTTGAGGATGTGTGCATGACAAAATGACTGATCAGAATGATTCAGTGGAAGCGAGCTAAATTTTATGTGTTAAACAGTTTCATTGGTCCACCTCAACCCAGTTTCACTGGTCTAATTCAATTTTCCCCAAAAAATCCATGGGAATCCGTGGGAAAAAAGTAGCGGCTTATAGTCCAGAGATTACAGTAATGCAGCGCAGCTCGCACTGGTCCTCCGTTAAGTGACAGACGCAGGTTTCAAGGTTTGTAAGATTTGAAGATGATATGAGTGGCAAACGAGCCGATGACATTGCTGCTCTTATTGTCCGTTTCTTGAAGGAATATGAATGCCTAGATAATATTGTTGCCCAGTGTTTTTATGGTGCAGCAGTCATGTCATCTGAACTAAATGGGGTGCAGGCTAAAGTTAAAGAGAGGGCACCGATGGCCTTATTCATACACTGCCATGCGCATCTGAGTTTAGTACTGACTCAAGGGGCTTCAAAGCTTAAAGCATGCATTATCTTTTTTGCCCACCCCAATGGCCTTATTTAATTATTTTTGTAATTTTATTAGGGTAATATTGACCTTTCCAGGACACAGTGTTTGGTACAGGCAATGCGCTGCTCCCATGTGTTGAGGAAGGGGGGGGACAGGGGCTCCTGAAGGCTGAGGTGTGAAATGCATGGCCCGCTACTGCTTTCAATAGAATCAGCAAAAGTGACACTGTATCTGCCAAAGGCATAAGAATAAGAACAAGCCAACTACTTTGTTTTGTTTTGTGTGTGTTTTTTTAAAGGAACACAACACTTTCATAACATTTTAAAGTTTTTCAAAGTCCCTCCAGCTGTCTAAGTTTAGACAGTCGAATTGACAGTTACATGCCGGAGGCACTCAACTCAATATTCAAAGAAAATTACAAAAGAAAGGGGGAGCCAACAAGTTCCTGTTGTACTGCCACCAGGGATCAACATTTATTTATTTAAGTATTTTCATTTTAGGGATTGGTGGTTATTCTGCTGGTCACAAAACAGAGCCATGAATGCTGTTATTACACAGATTAAGGAACAAAGCAATGTCCAGCTGATATTTTGGACGATAGCCAGAAAATGTCAGAGTCTCTCAATAATAATCTGTCCGACATTGAAAATGGCATGAAAGCAACATGGGTAAGTAAAATTAAGACTAAATAGCTTAATTTGATGAGCTGCCATCAACTGTTCAAATGTTCTCATTGACTGATTAGGGAAGCAAACTATATGATAACATTGCAGGAACAGAGACAAAGCTTTTGTTGCTGAATTCTGCACAGCTATATGTATTAACAGGTTACTAAATGCAATGTCTTTCTTTTATCATTTAGTGTTCATTATTGCTGTAAAAAAGTTTGCATAGTGAAATGTTAGACCAGGACGAAAACATTTTTCTCTCATGTCCCTAGATTCCACTTTCCAAACTTGCAGACTGTGACTGCAACATAATTGTAATGACACACAGCTATCATCCACTATCACTTTCCTAATAAAATAAAACGATTACATTCATTATACATGGGGCTAGTTGGTGTAATACCATCCAATGTAAGGATGGGAATCTTGAGCTGACATGTTACCACCAGCATGTCAAGTACAGGTCAGTTCATCTTTTGTTCGGTAATCTCGATAGCATGCCTCATCCATGTCTCTCAATGACTTGGCAAAAACATTTAGTAATTTTCTTCCATTTGCTTAACTAAAATTTTGAATAGTTTGAAAATCTGCAGCCAAGTAAACTGCCTTAATTGTAGCCTAAATGTGTTACGCTTTTCGAGAGAAAAAAACGTACAGTTCCTGTAGGATGAACCTTTTTTTAGAGAAGCAACATTTTCTTGGAAAAAAAATGTCAAATTTGATGTATGTACAGCACCTGTCGGGTCAGCAAATGTATGGCCTCGCTACTTGTATATGATAGTTGCTAAATGATCTTGTTTAGAGTACTGCTATTAGTTGACTCTTCATTGCTAAAACATGGATACAATCATAATAAACTTAGTAATTTGGGGAAATAAAGTGGGCAGTTTTAGATCCTATGGTACTGGCAGCATTGTCAGGGTCAGGATCTAGCCAACTGAGCCTGGCTTTTATAGAAAATATATTGAATTTTGTTTTATTTCTTATTAGAAATGCATTAAACAACCAAGGCAATACACTTCAAGAGGTAAACCTTTTGAAGTAGCTGCATTTAGCTCTCAAACTAAACTTGAGTACTTATTACTACTTATAGTGCCAGCAATACTCTCTTATATTGATCTGATCATGCATTTACATTATCCTTTGTTCATGTTCAGAAATTACCCAACTGAGTACAGTTTGTCCCTCGGCATAGAGAGTGGACGGTTCATTATTCAGGGGATGAATACAGCACAATCAAAGGTTTAGCATAGTAAGTCGGGGATAAGAGGGATGTCTGCACCCTTAAAAACTGAGATCAAAAGTTTAAAGAGTACAGAATGGGTCGAGTCGCTGCCCGAAACAATTAAGAGAAGTGCTGAGAGGGCAGAGCTAAGTGAGTGAGTACAGTGTTCATTAAGCGGTCTTTAAATCCACACTCAGCCGGGAGCAACTTCTGACATGCTGCCTAATGTGGCTGTACATCGCACACACCTACACACATGAATACACACATACAAACATAGAGCAGTCTATTCATAAAAAAAGAAAATGCAGTTTTATGTTTGGGCTGTGAGACATAACAAGCACATAAAATAAGTTTCATGTTAGCACACAACAGTAAATTGTTGTTACTGTGTGTACGAGATACCAATAGATGGACTATTAACCTCATTCGGCATGAAACGATTCATATTCCTGTTTACATGTAACACAGAACTTAATAATAGGACATAGCAGATCTACAGTTTAGACAAGCAATATGACAACAAACATAAATCACAAACATAAAAGACGAACATGAACTTGGTGAACAACAAGAAACGTCCAGTGTATAATAAGGGAGCCACAGAATTGGGATTTTTTAAGCATGCATTCTCTTGAAGGGAAGTGATACGGGCCCTTCCGTATAAATTCATTTTAATGGGTGACCTTTTGATTCTTCTGATAACTGACCTTTTGATTCTACTGATAAGTGATATATTTCCTCCAGTTAATTATGTAATGTGACCTCTCAATCTCTCAGATGGTTAGAAACCATCACAGTACTTTCTCCAAAACAATGGTCTGTCATTATGGGCATTTTAACTTGCAACTTATTTTTAGTTTTTTTTTGTTTGTTTTTACTATCCATTATGTCATGCATTTGTCAGTCTTAGCCCTGCAGCTAAAATGAGAAAGTTCCATCAGAGGACATTGGAGGCATCCACTACTGCAGTGCTCCTGCAGGCAAGGAAACAGCCACATGCTGTTAGGCCGCCAGCAGCTAGTTGCCAAAATGTTTTATTTTTGTTTTAATAATGTTTTTACACTCGACAATAAGTTGAAATTAGAAATATGTAATTCAGTAGAACAGGGAAAACACAATATCATTACAGTCAGGGAGGAAAAGTTGTCTGTCTCCCATAACTAGTAGGAGTAGAAAAAAGTGGACGCGCATCTATGTATGTTAAGTGCTGAAATTTGAGGCTTGCTTTGACTGATATAATTCATAATTTAAATTAACTTTGTTGGCGCAACTGTGAAATTCGAATTAATAAATATTCAATTGAGTTTGAGAGTTCATAAATAAATATAGTTCATAAATATTCAATGGAGTTCGGGCTGTTAATATTATTAAATTATGAAGATAAATGTTAATGTGGCAAAAAAAAAAAAGCTGCACATGTACTTACTGTCACAGTCAAGACCAAACAAAACAAACAAACAAAAGAACAAATGTTCGGTATTTTTAATATTGACACCCCCCCCACCACCCCCCGTGGAAAGTCCTTGGATTACAATACAATTGGAGAAATCAAAAAACACAACACAAACAACTCTTAAATAGTCCCGCATGCACATGCAAAAACACACACAAACCAGGAAACAAGCCTTCATCTCTGGACAGATACATCTAATTGGTCCTCTCACATCACTGAGAGAGTCTAATAATACTTTTGAAGAAACCTTTTACATAATATGATGTAACACTATAAGACTCTTGCTTTATCTGTGGATGTTGTTCTATATTGAGTTTAAGCAGAAGGTGATTACAGATAATATAAAAATATATAAAATGTTTTTAATTCAGTAAAGTTAAGATATTTACTTAATAGCTGAATAACTCTATTCCTTTCACATACACTTCACTGAATTCTCCAGCATGTGCATGTGGAATCTTTTCGAATTCCGTAATTTCTGGACTATTAAGCGCACCTAAATATAAGCCGCACTCACTGAATTAAAAAAATATATATATTTTGAACATGTATAAGCCGCACATGTCTATAAGCTGCAGGTGTCTACATTGAAACAGATGAAATTTACTCAGGCTTTAACGAAAGACAATGCCTGTAACACGGCTTGTAACTAAAATAAATAAATAAACAGTAGTATAGTAAGAAAGTCACTAGTCACTATCTTCCCCCTCCTGTGCACTGAATTCATCTAATTCGGTGTCGGAGTTGAACAGCCTCGGATGAATTGCTTCATCCGATGTTTGCTCAGTCTTGTTTTCATTGTCGCTCTCGTGACTTTCATTCCACTCAACACGGAGCGCCATCTTAAATGCGCGATTAAATACACTGATGTCGAGTGGCTGCAAAAACATTGTTGTACCCCCAGGAATCACAGCTAATCGCCTTCAACTTCATGCATCTGCATCTTATGCATTTCTCGGTGTCTTTGCCATGTTGAGGGTGTGTGCATGACAGAATGATTCGGTGGGAGAGCGCTAGATTTAATGTAAACAGTTTCATTGGTCCACCTTAACCCGTTCGGCAATTTCACTGGTCTAATGTGATGGAACTCAATTTTCCCCCCAAAAAATCCATATATTAGCTGCGTCATTGTTTAAGCCGCAAGGTTCAGTGCGTTTGAAAAAAAGTAGTGGCTTATAGTCCGAAAATTACGGTAAGTCTTCTGTGGATGATGTTTTCTAGTTGAAGTAACGCTTTGCCCTGGTCCATGCATCCAGGAGTGGGGCCACCCGGCCTGCCCATCAACCTGCTATCAAGCTCTCATCGCTTGACGTGAGCTGCTGCTGTACATTTCATTATCACCAAAGTAAGGACTTTTTTCACAGGCAAGAAGTACTATACTTAAGATTCAGGCCATGTCAAAAAACATAAAATGCTAGTCAATATTACCAACCAATAAAACACATTCATGAATATTCAAGTTAAAGAAAAAAAAGAGTGATTATTGTGTCTGCTCGTAAAATGTCTGAACATCCATTGGGATTATTGAGTTAACTTTTCACTGTCACAAAAGTTGCAACAATGTATGGTGGCCACAAGGAGTAGGGACTATGACAACTCTGAAAAACCACCTGAATACATAGGCAAAAGTCAGGCAGGAAGTTAATCCTGCAAATTCAGAACAGTTTTTTTTTTATAAGTGAATGAATGAAGACAATTAACAACTATCGAGGAACACTAAAGCAAGGATCACACAATCTACCAACGACTCATTTCAAACATTTAAAACTGTCTGTTTAAATCATACATTATGTGAACTGCCACATGAAACACAAGGCTCAACATACACATGTTGCTTGTGATGCCGTCAATTTGTCTCATAAGTAGGAGTTGCTTCTCACACACCGAATAACAGTTCGGTCACTGTCTGACAAAGGAGTGTGACCTTTTCAGATCTAGAAATGTGACTCTTCCCTTCAGCAAAGAGGGCCCATATGCTGTTGCACTGTTTATTGGAATGTGATAATTAGTGTGTGAATGTTTGTCATAAGTGAAATGTGTGAAATAAGAAAATATTTGTCTGTTCAACTCCTCTATTTAAAAGTGTTATATAAATGAAATAAAAACAAGTCATCCATCAACATAAGCACTTGGGAAACGACTGAAATTGTTAATTTACTGACATAGTAGAAGTAGTTTCAGTTATGCAGTAGTTTGAGCAGTATGTAAAATATATGTTTGATGAATATGTGGAATGTTTTTTTATCACCTTTGAATAAAAATGCTACAAAGACGTTTTTCCTGTGAAGGTCTCAGCAGATCAGCAGTTCCAGATATTAAAACACTTAGATCCATTTTTATTTCCCCACGAGCCGATGTTTTATGTGAACATTAACTGAAAGTCCTGACCTGTATCTGCAGGATTTAATGCAGCCACTATGATTGGCTGGTTTGAGGTTGCGTAAATAAGTCGGTGTTCAGTTGATTAAGTGCCTCTTCAGTTCAGCGTATTATGACGCTTTCAGTTTTGTCAACAGTCAACGGTTTCATTATATTTATCCAGGGAGATAGCTAGTGAAAGTGAGAGGTAGACAGAACCTAAATGGTTTTTAATTAGCTTCGTACTGACCGAGACAACTAGCCAGTAAGAATTAAACAACATTTTCCTCGATAGGTTTGTCAGCTCAGCTAAGAAGACTTCTTCTGAACACAGAGGAGTGAGACGAAAGAAGGTGAGGCCCTCATCTTTGAGAGAGGTCAGCTCTCACGAGGAAAATATTCAGCAGAGACTAGACAGACAGGGATTAACTCCAATCCTAATTAGGATACGCCTGGAGATGATGTCCCAGCCAATCAATGCGGAAGGTCACAGCAACTCCTGTTTGTGTCGAAGTGGGACTTTGCCTTGAAATTGGCTGCATGTATACTTTGGAGACCCCCTCTCGCATATAGCGGTAATATGCAGAGAGGAAGAGCATCTTAATAATCTGTTTTTGAGTTACAGCTCCACTCTGAATTAGAGAACCGACTGTAATGCAACATTTCCCGAGGACATCACCAAAGAGACAAGCAGTTAATCAGAGGACAAATTAATATTTAATTAAAACAAGAGGTGCAGAAGGAGTGGAGGAGTGAAGCGTACTCTGTGTGCAAACTTTAAGCAGTATACCGATTTTAATATTCCTCACATCATTAGTTCCATATTATAATAAATGATTGTAAACTATATGTTTGGTATCACTGTAAAATGAAGAAATACCTCAAATAATGTTTTTTTTTTAACTCTGCTTGAGTTTTTTTTTTTATATTTTTGTTAATCTTGATCTTTGACTGCTCCAAAAGTTAGTCATCAAGAGTTAGATATGTGAGATTTAATATGAGAACATAGTGTATACTTTATTCACAATAAATATTCTGAATTATCTGTCATCATCAGAAATCCACTTTCTGTGTCTAATTGCCTTCATAAATGCAGGTCTTCCTTGTGGCTTGTTTTTGGAAAATCAAGATACATTTTCACACAGAACCGTCTAGGTTAATGAGGTAGTCATAGCCATGGAACCACTACAGTAGTGGGACACAATCAGAGAAGCTCTTAAGAACTATTTAACATGTTTGCTTTAATTGACTCAGGAGTTGCCATCATTTTTCTCATATATCAGCTCATTGATGGATAGAATATCTAAAAGTGTGGTCTGTAGTTCTGTACATCAGAGACTGTCCTCTGCTGTCCAGGGACATGTGGCTCTATCTTTTTTAACTTAACATTTCATAATTGAAACGAAAATTATTTCCAATGCTTATTTCAAAGTAAACAAATTAAGATGACGTAACAATATTTTATTAGTGATAAATGATTAAATACAAAATAATTGAATTTGATTTATTTAAGTTTCAACGAAGAAATTTACTGAAAATGTCTAATATTAGGATTTTAATATTGTATGATAACAAATAATCAAAGTTTTAGTCGGTCAGTAAGCATTTGATTACTTTTCTCTCATATCTCATCACACACCAAATCATGCTTAGCAAGCATCTAGTTTAATTAAAGGAGGAGAGAAACAGCATTGTTGATTCAGACAATGTCTTCAGTCCAATATAATCTGTGAATTTTATCTGATTAGACTAACATGTCTGTAATTGTCTTATATTTTCAGATAAAATGTCCACAAAGTATTCGGTTGCTCTCACTCACAGATGATAGATGATATATGAAGATAATGTAAATAGTTTTTCCTCGTTTTCCGGTTGTTAGGAGGGAAGACATGATTTTACTTGAAATTACTTTGCTTTATAAATAGAGTTTACATTTGCAGTATAACAGAACATTTAAGACTAACATGATGCTTAAAAGGAATGTCCTTTTTTATTTCTCGCTATGGCTCCAAACAGACTGCCTTAATCTTCAATGATTTATTTCTATTTAAAAGCTTGATGTTGTAATATTTGTATCGTAAAAAGAACTACTAATAATATTTTTTGTGAAAAAGGTCTGGTTAATACAGCTAAAGATGGCGCTGCACTAGTGTTGGCCTGTTGTAGCAGCTCCTGGTAACTTACCGTCATTTTTGTGTTTTTTGTGTGTTTTTCTTGCATTTTTAACTCTGGATACTACCAATGGCAGGATGCTTTACAGATACCAAAGTAACTTTTTATATGTCTACGTGGGACTCGCGCTGCTCCTGACTCCTGGAAGCCATGCAGGCAACACCGCCGGCATTGTTTACCAACGCGACCAGCTGTTGGCCCTGAGGCGACCATCAGCCCTCATTGCCGGGGAAAAACCTTTGATTCCGGATGAGCCCAGGAGAAGACAGTGAGGTTGCAGAGCGGGTGTGAAGCGTAGAAATAAAAAGAGGAAATTCCAACCCTTCATCCCAGCTGTTATTACGGGAAACGTAAGATCGCTGACGAATAAAGTGGATGAACTGGAAGCTCTGGCAAGGACCCACAGTGAGTACCGGGAGTGCAGTTCCATGTGCTTCACGGAAACGCGGCTACACAAGCTCATACCAGACTCGAACGTGACCATCCCGGGCTTCCACACCGTGTGAGTGAACAGACACCACTGCGAGCGATAAAAAGAAAGGAGGGGGGCTTGGTGGTGCAACCCCGGGCATGGCTCTTTCAAATAGCGTGTCTGCAGCCCGGACATCGAGCTGATTGCCGTCGGGCTCCGTCCCTACTATTTGCCGAGGGAATTTACCAGTGCCATCGCAGTGACTGTTTAAATTCCTCCATCTGGGAACGCAGAAGCATGACGTCATCCACACTGTAACTGCGGACCTCCAAACCAAATACCCCAGTGCCTTCATCACCATAACCGGGGATTTCAACCATGTATCCCTCTCCTCCACACTCCCCACCTTCCACCAGTATGTCAAGTGCACAATAAGAGAAAATAAAACTCTAGATCTGCTGTATGCAAATGTCAAGGATGCATATACCTCCACTGCCCTGCCCCCACTAGGCAGGTCAGACAACAACTTGGTCCTGCTCACACCTCAATACAAGCCTGTGGTTCAACAGCACGACTGCTTCTTTGAGCCAGGATCCCAGCTCAATCTCGCACCTGCAGCACCTCTCTTCAACACCTCTCTGTGTCACCCCCATCATCGACACCTCTCACCCCCCTGCTGCTGTCCCCAACCACAGAATATGCCTCCCCTCTTAGCCCGGTCTACACATCACAGCCAGCCAGATGACGAGAGAGCTGAAGAAACTGACGCAGGGTAAAGCAACTGAACCAGATTGCATCAGTCCCCGAGTGCTGAAAGCATGTTCCAGGCAGCTTGGCGGAGTACTACAACACCTCTTCAACCTGAGTCTGCACCTTCAGAGAGTTCCAGTGCTGTGAAAAACATCTTGCCTGGTTCCAGTGCCTAAGAGAGAGCGTCCTGTGGCACTGAATGACTACAGGCCAATAGCACTGACCTCTGACATCATGAAGGTTATGGAGAGACTGGTCTTATCACACCTCAGACCACTAGTGTGCCCATCACAAGACCCCCTGCAATTTGCTTACCAGCCCCATCTAGGTGTGGATGATGCAATCATCTACCTGCTGCAGAAAGCACACTGCTCCCTGGACAGACCCAACAACACAGTCCGCATCATGTTCTTCAACTTCTCCAGCGCATTCAATACTATCCAGCCCAGACCGCCTACCCATGATCAGGAGTTTATGATATGTGAGGAGCGCCCTCCGTTTTTTAGTCTAAAGGTGGATCCAGAGAGAGAAACTTTAAGAACTGGATCCAATTGTGCTGTACACTCCTGACTTAAAATAAATCAACTTTAACTGAGACCAATCTTGGCTTCGTAATTCTTCTCCTCCATCCTCGATCAACGAATCTGGGGATAAACAGAAATCCCTAACAGTATTTTTGTTTCACATATGGGATTGCATTTCCTCTCTTGACAGGTTTTGAAGTGGGTAAGGCTCACTTGTAAACATAACTGGTGGTAAGAGCTCATTGCTATTTTAACAACCTCCCTCCAAGAAAAAAATTCAATTGATATTGCTGATCCACAGGACTGAGACGGCTGTCAATCCCATTTTTAGCAATGTCAGTTATCAATAATGTCAGCTGTCAAAACATTCACTTTGGGTCACTCAACACTCTGCTCTGTAAAACACTTACAGCACTGTAAGCGACTGAACCACAAAGAGATAAAAAATGGTGGCCAGTAGTTTCAGTTCATTATTTTACATGACAGCGAACAAGTGCTGCCATTGTGTCTTTACTCCAGTGACATATTACATGTCAACAACATTTGTACTACTTTTGTACTTTGTCAAACAACTACTGTGATGACTATGACTGTGTGAAAACTGAAACGAATTGAACACATGGGAAAAAAATTATAATTTATCTGGAAAATGGACTTACAGCTCAGTAAATATCCAAAGATCTTATCGTGCTAATGCTGACTGCTTAACCCCCCTTATGTATACATTAGAAAATTGTCCGTTGAACACTGCACACCTTTTACAGGTGTGCTCGTCAGATGAATAGACAGTTGCCAGTTTTATAAACTACTAGCTATCTCATCTATTCATTTGTATGCCTTTTTTGACCAGGAACAACACAGGACTACATGGTGCAAATAACTACTACAAATAACAAGCTATTATCTTACTAAACCATACTTACAAAATACACAAACCTATCTAAACTTACTCTAATCACACTAACGTTGAAAACTTGACTTAAGCAGAAGGCTATGGATCAGGGGTGGGAAAACTTTTTGGGGCAATGTATTGTATTGATGGTGTTGTGCACGGCTTATGGCAAATGTAATTGTACGTGCTCTGTAAACTTGTACCAAAAAATACTCACACAAGGCACCATTTTGCCTCGGTCAACAGTCCTGGGCCTGTGACTAATCAAACATAGACAAGAATAGGTCAAATCAATATTTATATTGATTAATAGAATTTGACCTTAGTCAGCATTCTACCTCGGGGGCACCACCGCTTATTAAACGGAAAATGATAGTTATTTGATTAATTATCAGGGGGATCTTGGAGGAGAGGCTTTGCAGGCCTAAGCCTGCAGCTGATCCTCAGAGGGTGTTTAGAGGAGAGTTTATTGAAAAGAGAGGGGGAAGAAGACTTGGTTTTTTATCACCTGAGTGACGTAACATACACTTCACCAGGGCTGGGGGCCCAGTGTTTCATCCAATGGAAGCTCAGTGTCGTTCGTTCAAAGCCCCCATTCTCCAAAATGGTGTACTTTGTGGCATGTCACACCTGATGTCCCACTTGTCTTTGATCCTTGTTATCACACACTGTCTTCCCAGGGGACTGACCCCTGCTTCTGAAAGTCAGGGGGGTGAGGATGTTTTATGATGCATTTATGATGATGGGGGAGATAGTCCTGCTTCACCAGTCAATCCAAATTACCACGTGACCACAGATCCCAACATCCCCTTTTGATCAGTGAGGTTGCACCTAATGTGTGATCCATTGATCATGAGGGAACATGCATAGACCATCAATAAAAAGGATTAACTAGTTAACGTCTGGGCAGTTCATTACTAACCGAGCCTTTCAAAATCTTAACTTGGCTTAAGCGAGATTTAAACTAGATGACAACATAATTCAAATATATGACATACATGACAACATGACTACAACATAACAAGGGGCAGTGAAAATATAAGTGAAGGGTTTGTAGTCAGAATTTCTGAGAGTAATTGGTCTTCTGTTTTCTATAACTCTCGGGTCTTTGCCCGGCTTTGGAATTAACACAATGACTCCATGTCTCATGGTGGGTGGGAGCCTTCAGGTTTCAAAGATCTCCAGAAAAAGCAAGATGAACTAGTTCTTTTATGTTTTCCCATAAGTGTCTATAGTGTCTCCTGTGAGGCCATCTGATCCGGGGGCTTTGTTTATAGAGAGGCGACCAATGACTGCATCCAGTTCTGCCGCTGTAATTGGGTTTTTGCATGTCTGCTTGAAACTGTTCTCAACTTTTGGAATGAATGTCGCGATACGGCTTAAAAAGGTTTGGCAGTCCTCATTAGAACATTTAGAAGTGTACAGGTGGCTATAGAATCGAAAGATTTCTGAGGAAATCATGTTTTCATCTGTAGTTTCTTCCTCATCAACAATCAGTGACGTTATGCTGTTGTGTACTTGTCTTCGTTTTTCCAGACCACAGAAGTATGAAGAGTTCTTCTCTCCCTCTTCTATCCACTTAGCCCTGGATCGTATAAAGGCCCAGCGTGCTCTTCGGATATAGATCTCAAGTTTGGAGTGGAGAGTAAGAATCTTCTGTCTGACAGCATCAGACGGCTCCGTTTTATTGAAGTACATATTCAGCTCTCTAATCATGTCTAATTCCTTCTTTTGAAGTTCTTTTTAGTCGTTTTTGCTAAATGCAATAGTCATCTGTCGTACTTTGTACTGAAGGAACTCCCATTTCTTGACGGAGGTTGTCAGTTCATCCGAGTTTCTGATATCCGTGATCAGAGATTTTACCTTTTGGCAGTACTCATAATTTTGAATTAGGCTGGAGTTAAACTCCCAATATTTATTTGAGCCAAGGCCTCTGGTTTTAGGCTTCAGACACACCGAGATAACACTGTGATCTGTTAGTGGCGCTGCAGAAATATCTGAACTGGCATCATGCTCCAACGAGGTATTAGAAATTAGCCAGTGGTCAATTCTGAACTTGTAGTTTATATTGAACCATGAATATCGGGGTTTATCTGGGTTTAAATGTCTCAAGTCAAACTTTGTTCATTGCAGAACGTATTGAAAATAGTGTTTGGGTGACTTGCGGAATATTTGGAGGGATGTCTGTCATAAAATTAATCCGGGACTAAGTTGAGATCACCACCAATTATAACATTTTCGATGGAGTGTGAAGATCTGAGATCATTCAAACACTGACTAATTTCTATAAAAAGTGCCTTATTTTCTCTCGCCTCATTATATCCATAAATGTTGACTAATAGAAATGTAATTTGGTCGATGGTCAAGATAAGAATAAGCCAATGCTGACTTTGAAGTGCCATGGCTAAAGTACACCTTGTTTCCCCATTGTTTGGACAACAACAAAACCTTGAGCACGTGACCTTTTCATCACTCACAATATGTGTCTTTACCCTGGACCAGTTTGTGGGATCATGAACTGCGGGTGATTTTTAGTTGCTCTCCACAGGTCATCCCTAAAGTGCCTCCCCATAAACTGCATGAGTATCTGTCGGGGCCAGTAGGGCGTACTGGCCCAGGCAGTGCACAGAGTCCAGGATGAATTCAATTTTTTCTTTCAAGGGAGGCATGATCTTCCTTACGATGTTGGCAACCACCAGCCTGGTGTTCTTTTCTGGTCCCTCTTGGAGCCCGTTTAATCTGAGATTCCATCTCCTTTTATATCTGTCTTGATCTAACGCCTTGGACATCGCCGGCACAGCCTTCCTCTCCAGAACCACGTTTTCTTGTTGGAGTCGTTTTATCTCTCCGTGCAGTTCTTTGTTTTTGGCTTTAAATTTGACCGCTTTCACCACCTTGGCCAGGGCCAGCGTGGTTTGTTTTAGTTCAGTTTTTTCCGCTGTTTTCTTCTCTGTTAGCCCTCTTTTGCCTGGTAGTTTTTACGAAAGCCCAGTTCGGGTAGCCACAGGTTTTGAGGGCTGCCTTGACATGGTTCCGTTCCTTCTGTTTACCTTTAGTGTTTGTTGGTATTGTTGTTGCTCTGTGATTAAGTGTCCTGATGACTCCCAGTTTGTGCTCCAGAGGGTGGTGGGAATCAAAAAGTAGATATTGGTCTGTGTGTGTGGGTTTCCTGTAGACTCCGATGTTAAGGCTTCTGTCTTCTTCGATGTATACTGCACAGTCCAAGAAGGCCAAGCTGTTTCCGCTCACATCTTCACAGGTGAACTTGATGTTGTCCACATTGTTGATGTGCGCTGAGAAAGCTTCAACTTCCTGGGTCTTGATTTTGACCCAGGTGTCGTCCACATACCTGAACCAGTGGGTGGGAGCCATTCCTGTAAACGAGGAAAAGGCTCTGCTTTCCACCTCCTGCATGTAGACGTTAGCCACGATGGGAGAAACTGGTGAGCCCATGGCACATCCGTGTTTCTGTCTGTAAAAGCATTCGTTAAACTGGAAATACGTTGTGGTCAGGCAAAGGGTCAAGCAGAGTGCATATGTGTTCTGGGGTGAGTTTGGTTCTGTCAAGAAGGGTGGCATCCTGTAGAAGTCTTTTCTTGGTCATGCTCACTGCTTCAGTGGTGGGGATGCATGTGAACAGAGAATTAACACCATAGGACACCATTGTTTCATCTGAGTCTAATTTTAAGTCCTTTGTTTTGTCGGCAAACTCTTGTGAATCCTTTATGTGGTGTTAAGTGTCTGAGGGAGAGGTATCGCGGGTCCTTCCGACCTGCCACTGTAAGACTTTTCAACCACCACTGCTCACAGTCAACCACTGTAACATAACTGTAACATAATACAACACTATGCAATACCTCTGTATTCTTTTTGGTGCAATATTGTCCTAATAGTGCAAGACTCCGTATGGTTAATCACTACTATTACTTGCCGTAAAATGTCAAGATATTGGTATTCTAACCAGCACTGTAAATCTTAAACTGCACATCATTTAGCTATTACATTCTGTTAAATAAATTGCATGCACTATTGTTTTATTGTGAATTTCATTTTGGTATTGTTAGCTTATTCCACTGCACTTTAAAGGTAAAAACTGCATATATTTTAACCCGAACTTGGTGTTTGTTAAAACATTAGTTTTTGATATTTTCACTTTCTTGAGTGATACATCTGTTTTTGTTTAGTTTTTACACATTTGTTAGTCTTGTTAATACATTTGTTTTTGACTGATATTTTGTGATTCATACATTTATTGTTTTTTGATTTAAAGAAAATCTAATGTTGTTCTAAGTTGTTTAATAAAAAAAAATATTAAGAAGTTCTGCTCTGTCTTTTTCTCCCATTCTCGTTTCAACATGTCTGTGAAACACTTTTTGAAAAAAGTGTATTACAATCCAGCCCATCCAGGGAGTTTTGGAGGGGTAGAACGACTCTGTCAGGGGGTGCAAGATGAGACGGGAAAGATGGTCAAGCTCGAGCACGCTAAAGATTTTTTATCAGAGCAGGACGCTTACACTCTGCACAAGCCTGCACGAGTACATTTTGCTCGAAGCAGAGTATTTGTCCCGCGACCTTTAAACCAATTCCAAGCCGACCTGTGTGATATGCAAGCTCTGGCCTAACATAATGAAGGGTATAATTATTTATTAACCGTTATAGATGTATTTTCCAAGAGGGCCTACGTGAGTCCTCTAAAGAGAAAGACAGTGGTCGAGATGGTAAAGGCCTTAGAATCAGTGTTTGAGAAAAGTCAGATGCCAGCCAAGCTACAGACGGATGAGGGTCAAGAAAACAAGAGTTTTGAAGCTCTGATGAAAAAACACGGCATCATACATTTTTCTACCGCCAGCAATCTAAAGGCTAAAGAATTTAACCGTACTTTAAAAAGTAGAATGTGGAGATATTTTACAGCAAACAACACTCTGCGTTACCTCAACGTCTTACAAGACTTGGTAAAAAAAGCTATAATCACAGCTATCACCTGTTTAGATCTGCTGGATTTATTCCAACCCCAGATAACTCCTTCCCAGGAGGTACCTATCCAGCTCTCCGTTTAAAGGGTCCGAACTCTTGGCCTAATGGGTATTACCCCCGATACCTAGGATGTCTAAGGAGTTAATCAAGCTGGTGTCGAGGAGACTCGCCTAGCCTCTCACTGCCGTATGTACGGCACGTCTACCCTGCTCGCTCTGACACAGCACCCGGTCGAATAGCCCGAACCAGATACTAGCGCCAGACACGCCCGTTAATGGCAGCTCTCATTTAATGATCTATGGCTCTTTGTAAATTGCTAGGAATGTTTTTTGTGACTTGGATAACTAGTCCCAAGGGTCTGTTTCGGTTTAAATGAAGGCTAGAGTAACCTACAGGAACCTTTAGAAGATGTTAAACATACCAACACTGTTCTTCTGACATCAAGAACTTATCCTGAATCCAATCTTTAACTACAAGTAGTCTTTTATTTGCACATTTAAGCAGGGCGAATAGGTTATTCAAATAGATAACTTTCAATCAATCAATTCTTAGATTATAGTAAATGATAATATGATATTTAATTAAATCAAACCTTGATTCTAAAGAATAGGGTAACTGGGTAATTGTTGACGAGGCTGAAAGTCCAATGGTTCTTGATGAGATAGTGAGAAACCGAGGGGAAGACGCGCTTCCTTTGCCGCTGGTCAGGAACCTTGCGTAAGCCCCCACGATCTTGTCCAAAATCCAAGGGAACCCTCAGGATCCCCGATCCATGTCGCGGGCAGAGACGAAGAATTACAATGTCCGAATTAGTATCTACAGCTAGTTGGTTTAATGACTAATCTTCCCGTTGAGCATCTTCTTTATAACAGCTGCTGACGATCTCGAAACTCTTCTCTTGACTCTCTGCAACTCCGTAAAAGTTTGTAGACTATCTTCTGAAGTGGTCGATTCCAGTAGATAGGTTCCAGACTTGCTCAGAAGACTGGAAGAAGAGCCTCGATATCTGGCGATATCGTGTTTTATATCATACATTGTCGTGTCATAGCACTAGTTTACAAAGTTTTACATTCATTGGTTAGTTATTCATTCTGATAGTTCGTGTGTCTCTGCACGTACTGCACTTCCCCTTTTCCTGGTCTCGGGAAGTCCCATCATTTCCCAATGTCCGATACAGCATCTCATGATTCATCATGACATTTCATACTTGATTATTCTTGTTTTAAATCATATTTTTATATATCTCTTGTTCTTATCACAATTTAACCATAGTTATTGTTACAACATTGATGATTTTCTATACCTTATTCTCAAGTAATTATTTGTTAATCATTCACATATACATTTTCTTCTTTATAAAATCATTTCACTACTTATTTGTTACACATTTTAATATAATCATCACTACCCCTCATAGTTTATAAGTTATATCCCTTTGATTTGTGATGTAATATAAGTGCTTGCGATCATTATGTGTGTATGTGCCCAGTGTGTGTATGTGTGTGTTAAAGTGTGTGTGTGTGCAGGAATGCAGAACGTGTATGTGTGTCCGTGAGGAAGCATGCATGTGTGCGTGTGTGTACCGTGGCTGTGGCCGTGGGGGATTCTCAACTCACTTGACACACCCCAGTATTAAAATGACCCCTGTGCAGGTGACTAAAGAAAATCTTTTACAAGTATTTAAAAACCTGTACGGTACATCTCAGAAGGGTAATCAAAACATTACAAAAACAGGGGATTTAGTCAGGATATCAAAGTTGAGGGGTCTTTGATAAAAAATATCAACAGAGTTTTACGGATGAGGTGTTTACAGTGTCTGATTGCATTCCCCGCATCCTTCCTGTGTACAAACTAAAACATTACGACGAAGAGCTCGTCCAAGGTTTATGAGCAAGAGTTGCAAAAAGTAATCGTAGCTCAAGACAAAGTATTTCACGTCGAGAAAATTCTGGAACGACGTGTCGTCAAGGGTGAAAAACTGTTTTTCAACAGTTGGGTGAAGGCTTCGGATTTAAAAGATGTATAAGAAACTATTGCACAGACATAGACCGTCACTCCACCATGTACTGTTCAAAGGATCAGGGGTTTTACATCACCCTGCCCTCCAACGCCAGTCTCCAAGTTTTCAAAAATAATACCAGCGATAATTTTGTGTGGATTTAGCACAACACCTGAACTTGGAAAGGCAATGGGAGGTTGCCATGACCAATTTTTTATACCCGCATACCCGGTATAAAGAGATGAGGTCTACTATGATTGGTGGCATCGTCCTTCAGAATCAGTGAAAGAGAGTAAAGTGTCACACTATAAGTTTCAAAGAGGTTATTACGGCGGAGTGCATCACTTCCAGTCGGAGCTGGAAGGTTCCTTTAGAAAAATGTATTGTGACATTTATGTAGTTTATAACAGAATTATTTTATTTTATTTATTTAATTTGATTTAAAGGCGGGGTTATATCATCTTTACTGTTACAGCAACATGGTTCAACCGCAGCTGGTAGGGGACGCCTCTGCTTTTGACGGTCGATATCAAGGGTACATACTGCGATATAGTCACACAGCATTTCAATCCGGCCTATTATTTACCTGTGACCCACATTTCTTTTTATACCCATGATTTAAGCGGACGATTTGGGTACATAAACAGTATGCTGTTGGTGAGGAAGTATACCGGTCCTCAATCTGTATCGTTCTGGACAGCCGGTCAACTATTAAATACCCATGAACATCTCGGGTGGCATCTTCAAAACTCTCGAAGAAGAATGCCTTTTGGGACTGTAATATCTGATGGGCCAATATTTTTACCTGTAGTTTATCTCTGGGTTTTTTAAACATGACTAGATAATTTCTGTTTAGACTAATGGTACGACTGTATTTACCTTGGTGAAACACATTTTGAGTCAACATCATACCGCTCATATTTCTGTGATGTCTATACTGAGTGAAAAGTTTAACCACTTCAGGATGGTCAAAGGCTTGAAAAATGGCATTGTCCAAAATAATTAAATACTTTTTATCAGGATGAAGTTTTCATCTTCAAAAGAATCAGGCAGCCCTTCGATAAAATTAATCATTTTAATCATCTCTTGCAATTCTCTGTACATGGGTTGAAAAGAAGAAGTTTGAATCCATATAATATTTTCAGGTACATGATCCAACACTCAGGTATAAGTCTTGGGACCCGGGGATGGAAACTCTTGAATGCTATCTCCCCCAGTTCATCAGTCAAATCCCCCCAGGTAATTCCCCATTCCTCTAGGTAGGACTTGCCTTCCTTTACCACATAAATCAGACTGTCTGTGTTGATCTAAACAATCCTCTCCCGCAGCTTTTCTACATAGCTGTACAGTTTCAGATGAGCGTATGCTGTGGTGAATGCAGCGATAAAAATATTGCTGGTTTTACCTGGAGGATAGACGCCACTGTATTTCCACTGAATCAGAGCTTTCCTGTCATTGAGAATGTTAAAATACCTGAAAACAGAAAGCTGAAAAATTATTCAGGTTCAGAGACAATATCGGTCTGAAGCAGGTTGTGCCTTTGGGCAAACTTTCCCCAGAAGCTGTTGAGGCACATACGTCATCCCTATCTTAACCATTGAGAGTGTGCATTCTAGGCAACGCCCACCCACGTGCTGGAGTAGGAGGCGGTTCGCATTCTTTCGAATGCTGCAGCGCCAAGAGTTTGCAGACTCTGCTCCGTCTCATACTTTCTTTATTTTGTTTTTTAACCGGTAAAAGGCTGTACTATTACCTATGACGGATCGTGTGGTATTGGGGGTTTCATTCATCGAGGCTCTGGGATGGTTTTCCGGATTGGATAGGCCAAAATTTCATGCTCCACTTCCCCCAGGATTGTTCACCTTAGGACGGCAGGCTATGGCAAGAGACCCCGCTGTACCTTCGGCTTCTACAAAATTACAACATGTAGGATGATGTGCCGCCTTCACTCGAACTGGTAGTCATTTTATATTAAAAAAAAGAAGCATGTGGTTGTACGGACCAATAAAATGCCTGAGATTATGGAGTTTACCTGGGAGAAAGCTTCTCATAGGGGACTCCTCTTGTGAAGCGATCTCTACGAGGTGCTGGTCAAAACCGTCCGATAAGTCCTGCAACTTATCTGCAGACTGTATTAGATCTGTAAAATATTTCTACATTTATATAAATATATTTTTTTTTGGTCTTATTATTGCTAAAAACAAAGTTAAACATTACAGAAATCCGATTCCGTGAAGCAGATGTCATCTAACTCTGCGGCTGCAACTGTATATACACATTTAAAGCAAATGTTAACTTGGAAAACGGCGTACTCATAACTGAAAATGATTTAAATAAATCTCTTACCAGGATACTTAATTGTCTGCTGAATTTGCTTACAAGCTCCCATTTTGGAAATGCGTCGAGTCTTCGTGTCGATATTGAGTCAGAAGATTTGAACACGCATGTGGCTCTTTAAAGCCCGGAATAACAGGCTCTTTTTTATATTTCATTTACGTGGGGTTAATTATGATCAATATGTAAATGCCTGTGCTTCACCAGTCAGCTCACAGCTTAAAAACAACACTCTAAAGACCTGAGGGCATATACTTTTTTTATTTTATTTATAATTTAGTTTTTAATTGTTTATCTTATATTTAAAAATAAATAATGGACAGAGGATTGTTCATTGATTTACGCAAGAAATAAATAATTTATGTAAGGAGGATTGTTGATGTATGGAGAATCACACACGCACACACACACACACACCACACCCTCCCTGACACACCCACATCCTCCCTTACATACAGGATGCCACTTTTCAAAAGTTAATTTAAGTAAGGGGGGGGCTAATTAAGGGGGTTCACACATGGTTCACACACAAGGGTATATATATTTATATATTTTATTTATTATTTATTTTTTAATCGCTTATCTTGGATTTATATTTATAAATAAATAATTTAAGGAGGATTGTTCATGTACGGAGAATCACACACACACAAACACACCCTCCCAGACACACCCACATCCTCCCTGACACACAGGATGCCACTTTTTAAGTTAATTTAATTAAGAGGGGGCTAATTAAGATTCATTAATTAAAAACTAATTTGGGGACAGAGAGGAGAACAATAGATCCATAGACCTGTCAAAATTTGATGAAAGGGTGCTGGATCCTTCTCTCTTCTATTCACCTGTAAGATAGTGTGAATTCAATTCCATGTATTTTTTGTAATGTAAATTTCACTCTTCCGTATGATTAGCTTTCCCATTCATGCTTATTATTATTTAAACTGCATAACGCATCTCTTGCTCTCAATACTTGCACTGCATATATTACTCTCATACATACAGCCCTTGTTCAACTGCATTTACAAAAGTAACTATATATATATTGCATCTTCAGTACTTTGCTTCCACTCGTGCACAGTCTCAGTTTACTTTGTTCTAAACCTGTGTTTTTTTATGTTAGTATACTTTTTACCTCTGCTGCTGCAACACTGCAAACTTTCCCACTGTGGGACACAAAAGGATTATCTTATCTTAGGTTTTTGCGAGCCGTACAGCCATAAATGTAATTTTTCTAGATATACACTCTGAGATATACAACAGTTTTTCCATTTCCATCTGAGTTAGACTTTGATTCTTCTATAATCGTTAAAGCGGTCTCGCTAATGACGCGTTTTTGCATTCAGTTGCTAAAGCTGCCATGGTGAGTCTATCTCTGATTATTTATATCTAAATCAACCCAAATTGCCAGGCTTTTTATATCTGTCCGGGATGCAAAAACTTCACAGGCCCCTGGTCAGCTCACACCTCTCTATATGCAGATGCTTCACTGTTGAAACACAACTCTTGGGGGAAAGGGGGCACTAATTAAAAGTTAAATATCAATACACAACAAATCAATGGACTAAACATTGACAGACGTGTCAAGAGCTTGATTGATAGACCTGTCAATAGTTTGATCGATCTTTCCATCACAGGTTATCGGTCAAAGCCCTTAAGGGGGAAAACAATAGATCAAAGGACCTGTCATAATGTTGATGAAAGGGTGTTGGATCCTTCTTTCCCTTGTCTGCTTCAGTCTCTCCTTCTCCGGGGTCAGAGAGGGAGACCAGAGGAAATGTCTCACCAGGATGTTAGACTAATTGATAAGGAGGTGGTGCAGGAAATGGCCATAGTAATACACTTTAGACAGAGGTGCCTGATTCATGGTATGCAGCAACATTCACATTAGGTTAAAACGGTTACTGCTATTTCCAGAGAGAGAAATACAGATGTATTCAGTGTTTTCCATTTACAAAACGCTTTATCTAGCCAACTAGTCAGCGGGTTTTCTATCCCTGAGCACTTTCACCATTATTTTTAAGCCAGAAAGCTCAAGTTATGGAGCCATATGGAGCGGTGTTGCTAGGGATGTATACACAGCAGTCTTGGGAAAACCTAGCGCACACATTTAAAACAGAGCCGTACCCTCGTAATAAAAAGCCGCAGTTATAACTAAGACTATATGCTCTTTGAAAAGACACAATTCACCGCAAAGTGTGGTCACACACACAAACAGGCAGATAGAGAAAAAGAGAGAGAAACTATGCACCAATAAATCCTATATGTTAAATCAGAACTTATTTTCTAGTTCTAAATCAGTTCTTTATCAGGCGATTTTTCTTTCCCCTTTGTATCTCCTCCCCCCGAAGTTAATTAACTGTATCCATTGCCTTCTCTTCTTCCTTCGGGATCTTCTTATGCTATCTAGTAACTTAAGCTCTAGTAACTGTCTCAAGCAATACTGACCCAAAGAGCCGGTTTTGCGATCCTTCCTTTTATCAACAATTTCTGTGACATCTTAAATATCTTTACACATGTTAGCCAGACAGGGCGAACGGCGCAATGCCCAAGTGAGGACCCGATCAAGAAGCTTCTACAAGTAGTCTATTACTCTGTGCGCTTGATCGCTGGGGGTTCTCCCAGTCTATTCACACGTTTTAATTCACCCACTCCGGTAACACCCTAACTAAAGTTGTGAGCTACGCTATTCCAATCCCCCCCTTTTTAGAGAACCACTTGAGATCTGTGTTAGTGTAGGGATTCTCGATCAGTCTCAACTGCTCGATACACTTTTACAAACAGAGTAAAATTTCAATCAAGTGGCAAACCACCCCACATTTTTATAAAAAATAAACCTATTCCTGTGTCCTTATGAACACTTTATTTCTACAGCTCAACTGGAGATGTTGTCTTTACCACTCTACGGGAGTTTTACTCTACGCCACATGCAGAGTTACTCAACGCTTGTTTATTTACACCAGTCAACACCTTTCGTGGACAATTACTCAATGCCACACGTGGAGTTACTTAATTATTTACACTAGTCAACGGACTATTCCAGAGCTGTAAATATCCTTGAACTTTAGAGGACAACCTTCAATGGTCGACCTAAAATGTTGTTGAAACACCCTAAATCATCTCAAAATGGTCGGAATTCATGATATAAATTGAAAGTAGTTGGTAAAATTGCCAAAATACATCATTTTTACATATATGGTCCTGCTTGTGCAACGTCATGAGATTCCATGTGGACAGGTGAGTTTTTTAGTTTTTTTTCTATTTGGCTTGACTTCCCTTGGGTCTCGGTACCCTCCTGTTTGGGATGTCAACCCTGTCGATGTTGGAGACATGTGCGGCCAAGTAGATTGAATTAAGTTAGTTGGATGTTCATGGCTTTTATTATGATTAACTGGGGATCCTTAATTCCATTTTAACCCTTATTTGAATCTTGGATTAAACACTTTTGACCGAAAAGTTAAATAATAAAGGTAATAATAATGGTAATAATAACAACAATAAAATGTTCAATACATATGTTCATGATAATACTAATACTAACAATAATAATGTTAATAACATTAATAATATTAATAATAATTATCTCATTTGCCCATCACTCCTCAATGTAATTTTTATTACCATTGGTTTGACTTGATTTAATTTTAGATTTTAATGCTGCTCTCTGCTGAGATAGATTCCAACTATGGACTTAATAAGGAGCCTTACGCTTGTTAATGCATTTTATTATGGGAGGCCTCCCAGCAGGGTTGTCTTTCCAACCACTGCGATGTTACATAGGTCTTGCACGTTAGGTTAGTTTATATCAGGGTAAGGTATGTGGGTAGACTAGACTCATAGATGTAGAGCTTAAAGCGCGTTTGGGTTCTGTAGAAGGAGGAAAACTTTGGCAGGGAGACAGTTAAACATATAATTTAATGTAATGTAATGTAATATAATTTAAATGTAATGATTAAACTTAATGATTAAAAAAAATGATGAGACTGAGTTTTCTTCTAAAATAAAAATGTCCCCACTGTGGGACGATAAAGTAGTATCCCATCTTCTCTTGATAAACTGGTTATTAATGAGTTGGATAACTGGGGCTTAATACTGTGATCTGACTCTGGAGAAACCAGACAGTTTAAGGGCTGTTGGCTTTGGGTTTGGTTGCAGACTGTTGAATGAGCGGCTGCATTATTGGGTACATTTCATTCCAGTTTGTGGATTTAATTTTGGTATGGACTTGGTCCCCATTAATGCTTTTTCCTTTTGAGGTGCTGGTTTGTGTACGAGATACTGTGGTCTCCTGGTTGTTGGGACAGACTTCCTTTTCGATTTCTGGTTGTGAGGAGGCAAACCCACCTCGCCAGGAGGGTGGAGTGGGCGGCTGTGCACGAGCGGCCGACGCGGGACACGGGGTAAGTGGTGATGTTGCACAGGGTGTGGAGAAGGTGATGGGGAAGGAGGGTGCGTAGGTATTGAGAGCGGAGGAGAGAGAGCGTGAGGAGGGGGAGAGAAAAGAGATGAGTGAAAAAAAACTGATCAATGAAACAGATGCGATGGTGAGGGGCAGGAAGGTGAGCCAGGTGGGGTGGCTAGAGAAAATGAAAAGACCGACAATAGTGTACAAAAGTAAGAGAAGGGGCAGTTCCAGGTGAGGAGAGTGCAAAGCAAGCATACTCAATGATACGCAAAGGCAAAGCAAAACATCTAAAGAACGATGTCAAAAAGAGTACAATCGGTGAGGACGGCCAAAATGTGAGGAGGCAGGAGAACAGTGTGAGTGAGGAGGAAGGATATTCCAAACTTTTATTTAAACAGCAGCCAACAAAGAAAAACATACCCTGCTGATATGATTAAAGTGTTCCTGCAACAGACCAAAAAACAACATGGGGTTAAAATGGAGAAATACTTCCCTGACCTGCTGGGCTTCTGTGCCTCAGCAAAAATTGCTTGTCAGCCGGGATCTGGTCTCACGCACCAGGAGGTTTTTAGACTTAAAAAAGTTGTATTTAAAGTCAAAAAACAAATCAAATCAAATGATGGTAAAAACACCAGTTTGGATTAACTTATTTGTTTTTATTTTAGTTTTTTACATCTCATTTGTAATTGGTAATTTTAAAATAGGAACATTGAATGTGATCAGAGCCAGAGTTTTAAAAAAGAGAGCTTTTATTTTTGAAACAGCTAGAAGCAAAGGCCTTGATGTTCTGTTTTTACAGGAAACGCACAGCGACAATTTTAACGAAGCAGACTTGAGGAGAGAATGGGAGGCGGAAGCCACAACACATCCCTCAGTGCAGGGCTGGGCTTCTCTCCAGTCTCACTGGAGGTCAAGCATTAAATCGAGGGGAGGATGCTTTTAATCAAAGCAAGGTTTGACCTTTTTACAGTTGTTTTTATTAACGGTTACGCTCCAACAGCCGGTGCAGAGAGGAAGCTGTTTTTCCAAAAGTTAAGGATGTATTAAACGGTTGTTCCTCTGAGGATTTTTTATTCTTGGGTGGGGATTTTAATTGCACAGAAAATGCGTCTTTAGATCACAACCACGCGGAGCCGCATCCGGCGTCCCAGCATGCTCTGAGGCAGCTGGTCCACTCTCACGGCCTGGTGGATGTATGCAGGAGGATGCACGCAGACTGCCGACCATACACATGGTCCTACCTCGGAGAGAGTAGGATTTCCTCAGCCAGATTAGACCGTATTTATTGTTTTAAGCATAATTTTAATACTTTTAAATCGTGTCATATCGTGCCCGTTGTTTTTACTGATCACGCTTTGCTTTTATGTAACGTTTTTATTCTAAACGTCTCACCCCGAAGTGCCTATTGGCATTTTAACTTGGTTTTAACAGTTGATCTTTTTTTATTTCTGGAGTGTCTTAGACAGCGAAAGGTTGATTTTAGCAGTCTAAGGCAGTGGTGGGACCATGGTAAGACTGAAATAAGACTGCTTTGCGAACAGCACGCTCTCAATGTCACACGAGACATCACCAGATCTATGAAAGACCTGAAACTGATATAGTGGAACTGGAAAGAATTAGTGAGTCCACAGAAGATGGAGGATATATTCCTCAAAAGTAAAAAACTGGCTTTAGCTGACCTGCTAGACGTTAAAGTACAGGGTGCACTGGTCGGGTCCTGATTCTAGAACACTGCAGAGATGGATGCTCCCTCCAGTTTCTTCTTCGGCCTGGAGAAAAAGAGCAGGCAGAGGCGAATAATCCATTCACTTCTCTCAGACACAGGGCAACAAATCATGGAACCAAGCCAGATCACGAGGCGAGCTGTGAGTTTTTATTCCACCCTATACTCAAGTGAGTATGAGGAAGAGGAAGAACTGCTTGAGGGGTTCTGCCAAGGGCTACCTCAGGTCTCTGAGGAGGCCAACTCACAGCTCGAGGGGCCGTTGACCATGGTTTGGTTTTACCTGGTCTTAATAGTAATAGTAATAGCGAGGGTGAATTGGAACAAGAGCGAAGCCCTCGCTGTCGGTGAGTGGCGCGGCGGTCTCCCAGTTCTTTCCCAGAGTCTGATATGGAAAACAGACGGAATCAAATATCTGGGTGTGTTTTTAGGAAAAGCCGTCACACAGAAGAACTGGGAGAACACGATCGAAAAGATAGAGGGGAAGATGGCAAAATGGAAGTGGTTGCTCCCCCAAATGTCTTTTAGAGGTCGCGTGCTAGTTTTAAATAATCTCGTGGCATCCCAACTGTGGCACCCTCTCACTTGCGTAGACCCTCCCCCTGACCTGCTTGCAAAAATACAGAGAAGCATGGTGGATTTCTTTTGGGATGGGCTACACTGGGTGACACAGGGGGTGCTGTTTTTATCCAGAGAGGAGGGGGGACAGGGCCTTTTCCACCTGGCCAGCCGAACGGCTACCTTCAGAATCCAGTTTTTTAAAAAGTACCTCATGGTCCTGCCGATCTGTTTTGGAGAGACATGGCCAGCTGCATTCTCAGACGCACAAATACAAAACCTGGGGCTAGATGCTGCAGTTTTTAACTGATTTTAAATTATTAAAGTTAAATGGGCTGCCTCCGTTTTATCAGGGTGTTTTTAAGTCTTTGGCCCTTTTTAAACATAAAAGGTGCCCAAAGTCTGACTCTGCATTGGTTGTTAAACGAGCCACTCATTCACGGAGCCAGGCTTGACGTCAGCAGCAGCAAAACACCCGGGCCTGACAAGGGCGCTGCTCCTGTCCAGGAACCTGTGCCTGCAACAGCTGGTCGAGACAGTGGGGCCGGAGCTGGACAACACCCGGGCCCTGGGCTCACTGCTGGGTCTGCACTCGAAGAGGATGGCCAAGATCATCCTGGGGCTCTGGAGGGAGAGGCTGTCCGCTGAGGAGAAATAACTAATAATGGACTACAGCCAGAGGAAGACCGATCCAGACCCAGCAAATCCGTTTCCTGAAGTCAATTTGAGCCCAGGCCTGGGAGAGCTGACCGGCCTCCTGCTCAAGGTCACCAGTACTGAAAAACTAACCTTACACCGGGCCTGCATAAACAGGAAGACTCTGTGTGACAGACCCACCACGGTGTGGAGTACCAGGCCCGGTGGAGGAACAGGACTGGGACCGCAGTGGACAGTTTTATACAAACCTCCCCTCAGAAAACGTACCGCCGGAGGATTTTACATGGTGCCATCGCCTCCAATTCATTTATCTCCATTATTAACCCTTCGGTTTTAAACAATTGTTCTTTTTGTAACAGTAAAGAAACAGTTTTCCATGTTTTTACATGCGTGAGACTTCAGAGTTTTTCTCTCTTTTAACATTGGTTTTTAGTTTCTTTGGTGTTCCTTTTAATGAGTGTTTTTATCATGGGAGCTGCTTTAAAAAAAAACTAAAAAAAACAAGTGGCAGCTCCTCAACTTCCTCTCAGGAGAGGCAAAAATGGCCATTTACATCTCCCGTAAAAACAGGGTTAGAACCGGAGAGGGCAGGAGGCGAGGACAGTGTGGCTGTGCAGCATCAGGGCCAGACTCTGGCTGGAGTTCAACTTTTTCAAACAAACAAAAGACTTGGACACTTTTAAACAGCGCTGGTGTTTTAATGATATTGTTTGTTATATAACAAAACGAATCGCACAGGTTTTTATGAGATAGTTTGTTTTTTATCTATTTGTTGATTGCTATGACTCAACTGACTGTTTTTGAGCACCTTTTACTAGTAACGTAAAGGTATTTGTGAATATCAAAAATAAAGTGTTTTAAAAAGTTAAAAAGTAACACTAGCCTTTTAATCAGATAATCATTGCTTTGTGTTTAGGGACTACCAGCATATTATTGTTAGCCATGCATGATAGAGCGCAATACAGTTAGGAGGCTTATTATCAGAATCAGAATCGCTTCATTGGTAAAATGTAAAGGGACACAGGAATTTAACTTGGTGTACAGCGCAATATTTATGACAAATAGGCAACACACAGTGGCATGGTAAATGAAAGTATCAAAGCTCAACAGTTGCATACAGCACATATTTAGTATCTGGAGCAGGATCATGACTGACAGTCATTACTTTTCTGACAAGGGGACACTGAAAACGATGTCCCAAACACAAGAGTTTTAGTCAGTGATGTCTATTGAGATTTTGAACTACTACTTTTTATTTGGTGCCACAGGGCTTCTAACCTAAGACAGACAATTTCAAAATGACCTCAACACAGCTCCATTATCTTTTCTTCTACTCCTTTCCTTTCCGTTTTTTTTTTTTTTTTACAAATTCTGTGGCGAAAGAAGTCTTAAATCCAAATTTGTCAGTTCATTGAAACATGCTTTATGCTACTTTGCTGAACAGAACGTTCTGGATGTAGTTGGCAATACATAAGGTTTCGGGAAGCTAATGGTGACCGGGGAAATGCTATAACCTGGAGTTAAGCTCGTAATGGGCAGGGGGTAGAACACCATACGTTACAAACTGGAGATTGCTTATTGTTACATAACAACCTAAACATAAAAATGATACACTGTACAGTTTGGGTATGACACAGCACAGTGTTGGATGACTGCATGTGCTGGATTTGTGTACGTCTCTCAACATTAAGTGTAGTGAAGACAGAGATGTGGAGACTACATTTTATTCTTCTTACAACCTCACACTGCCAGGACACAAATGTCCGAATCCGTCAGTGGTTGGGCACCTCAACGCTCTGATTTAACTTTGTAGCGTAGGACCAGGTAAGTAGCCAGCCTGAGGACTACAAAGAAAAGCCCAAGCACCATGAAATCCACATAGAGCTTTGCATCCTCCACATCCAGTAGCTGCAGGACCTCCTCTGGCTTTTGGAACTTACAAACCATGCCTGGACACTCCAGCTCTGTGCGGTTCATCCCATAGATAGAAAGTATAACCCCTTCAAAGCCATACCTGAGAGGGGACAATTTTGACAGAACGTCAATTGATTGAAGGGAAAATCATGTCAGATCAAACAAAGCTTGATTCTAAAAATAATGGTTAAACTCCTAGAAATGAAATGCCAGCCAACATTACCTGACATAGGAGACATAAGAGCTCCACTGTAGGTATTTGGGAATGGTGTCAAAATTGACAAAGAAGCCAGAGAAGAGGAGCACAGGTATAGCTGTGACTGGACCCGCAAAGGTTGCCACCTGAGGAGCAAATAAGCAGTACTGATTGAAAAGACAGCCTGGGTGAAATATCTCGTCAACATATATAGATGGAGTATACAGAAACCTGCACGGATGTTGATGCAGCCCCAATAAGGAGACCCACGGACTGGGCTACCATGGCTGTGGCCGTGGACAAGGCCATGAAAAGAAGGTAACGAGCCGCTTCTGGCGGCTGTTCAGTCATCCAGTACACTATACTACAGTACATGATTGGACAAATGACCTGTGGAGCAGATATCCAAGGTCATTCATTTCAAGTTGTTCCCTGTTCCCTGTCCAATCCACCGAGAATTAGATCGTGAAAACCTACCTGAAAAGGTATGTCCGCCATGGTTTTGGCCAAGTAATAGGCTTTAAGGCTGTACCAGTAGTTGAGATGTTCTCTTATAAACACCGACATCTCCAGAGGAACTGTGGAACAGCGGCAGGGTTGGAATATTTTTCATTTCAAATCAACAAAAACATACTGAATCAAGGGGCCAGACTTACAGGTTAGGATCGTGGGCATCAGGGCACCAAACATGAGGAACAGCATCGAGAAAAAGAGGAAACCCGTGTTGTTGAAGACCTTGCTCGCGTCATTTCCAATATTGAGATAAAGCAAGCCAATCAACACTGCAATAGACAGATGGGAAATTACCCTGAGGTGGGTCAGCACCTTGAAAAAAAGGAAAAAGAAATCAATCAACGAACTGTAATCAACATTTTTCCTGTTAAAGTCTATGTTTAAGTTCTTCTAATGTGAAAAGGTTATTTTACCGTGTCCCTGCATATGGTGATGAAAGTTCTTTTTAAGAGAATGCAGAACTGTGTGAAAGTACTGGTGGCAAAGCCATGTTTCGTCAGGGTTCCTGTTTCCTGTGGACAAACAAAACACAAATCAAAACAGAACAGAGAGATATGTCGTACAAAAAGATACATGGTATTATCCGCTTGTACTGCTACTATAAACAGCAGAGGACTGCTAATGTTGCTCATTTATTTGAATAGATGTTCTCACGTGTTATTGTATCCCAATCAAACATTTGTCTGTGTATCATGTCTAAAAGGTGACTGCCTGGTGCGTAAACAGTAGAGAGAGGGCAAAATCGGTGAAATGGGAAAATGTTTAAAGGTTACCAACCTAGTGTAGAAGAAATAGAGTGCGCCTGCGATACAGAGTATGGATGGAACTTCCTTTTGGAGGATAGGTAAGGAAACTTTTTGAAACATGCAATCTACCCACATTTTTGTTATTTATATTTGAAAATATATCTTTTCTGAAAACATTAAAGGGAATCGGGAAAAAAAACTCTGACAATGACTGTAGCAGTGTGGTGTGGTTAGAGCGTCAGCTGCTGGTGAGAGAGAGGAGTGGTGGCCGGAGACCAGACACAGCTGACAAGAATCAGGGTAATCAGCTCACTCAATATAAAAGCATGTGATTAACCTGGTTCTGGTCTCTCTTGCAGTAGGCTGAATCCTGGGAGGAGGAAGGCCTCACTCTAAAGGCCTCAAAGCCCCAGAGTGCTGTTTGGTTTATTTGAGGACTGTGTGGAGCCTCTTGTTTTGTTTTATTTCAGTTGGGAATAAAAATTATGTTTGCCACCAAATCCTCTCCCTTCATTTCTAAATTGAAAGTGAGCGATGGATCTTCACAGTGGCGCCCAACGTGGGGCGAAGTAAAGAGAGGTTCCACAGAGCCTGCTGGAACAGGCTCTCCAGCAATAACTGACCTGCAGGAGGGCACCACAGCCATACAGCACCAGCAGAGCGAGGCTCTGCTAAAAATCACTTCGGTTCAATGGGAGGACCGGGCTCTCCTGCGGGAACTGTAGCAGAAACATGATTTCTGCTACTTTGCTGAACAGAATGTTCTGGATGTAGTTGGCAATACATAAGGTTTCGGGAGGATAATGGTGACCGGGGAAATACTATAACCTGGAGTTAAGCTCCTAATGGGCAGGGGGTAGAACACCATAAGTTACAGTCTTAACTTTGCTTATTGTTATATAACAACCTAAACATAAACATGATAGACTGTACAGTTTGGGTATGACACAGCACAGCTTTTCGATGACTGCATGTGCTGGATTTATGTACGTCTCTCTACATTAAGTGTAGCGAAGACAGAGATATGGAGACTACATTTTATTCTTCTTAAAACCTCACACTGCCAGGACATGTACAAATGTCAGAATCCGTCAGTGGTTTGGCACTACAACGCTCTGATTTAACTTTGTAGAAGAGCTCCACTGTAGGTATTTGGGAATACCTCTCCCTTTCCTGGCAGAGCCAGAGGGAGGTATCCCGGCTGCCTGTTGTTCCATCAGGCAGTCCCATACCTGGCCCGAGAAGGAGACCCCCTCCTGCGACTCTCGCAGTTGCATCACAAACACCTACAAACACACGCACACACCAACAAACATGCGCCACATAGAGCGCAGCCCCAATCCCCGCTAATCCCCTCTCTCCTTCTTTCTCTTCCCAGGATCCAGCCTCTTTGGTCCTCCAACACCAGCAATGGCTCCTCAAACGTCTGGGCAGGATTGCTGGTGGTGCCGACAGCCCGGCCACTGCTGACGCAAGTGTCCGTTAAAGGAGGTCGGACAGTTGGTCCGGCTTGCGGGATCACCAGTGTCTTCCCCCGGTCCTGAGGGGACGTACCGTATACCGGTATGTATTCAGGGGGGTACCCACCAGGCTCTGTTGGACACGGGCTGTAACCAGACGATGATCCATCAGCGCTTGGTTCGAACCAGGGCATTTGTAGAAGCATCGTGGATGAAGGTGAGGTGTGTGCATGGGGATATTCACCAGTACCCAGAAGTGACTCTGCAAATGTGTTTTATGGGCAAAAAGCATAGAGTTAAGGGTGGAGTTAGCACTTGCCTCACGCACCCCCTGATCTTGGGAACAAATTGGCCGGGGTTTGCTAAGTTAGTGGGGGCTATGGGGGTGCATTCCCGTGCATCAGGGAAATTTGAGCTTTGTGCTGTGTACAGTGGTGACTCGGAGGAGGCCAATGCTGTCGTGGGGATGGTGGAGACGGAGAGGGCTCATGATGAGGTCCCTCTGCCCCCGCCTGTGTTTCCTATTGAGGATTTCCCCCTTGAGCAGTCTCGGGATGAGACCCTCCGACACGCCTTCGACCAGGTGGGGATGGTCGATTGCGCCCAGCTGCACCTGAACATAGCACTCACTCAACCGTACTTTTCGGTATTTAGGGACAGATTATATCGTTTGAGCTGGGACACACAGACAGGAGAGCAAAACACCCAATTGCTGGTGCCGAAAAGCCGTCGGGAAATGATTTTTCAGGCAGCTCATCATAACCCCATGTCTGGTCACTTAGGGTACGACAAAACACTTAACTGGATCATGGCCCGATTTTATCGGCCGGGTATTCGTGCAGATGTGAAGCGGTGGTGTGCATCTTGCCCCGAATGTCAGCTGGTTAACCCACCAGCCACACTAAAAACGCCTTTGCGCACCCTCCCATTAATTGAGGTGCCATTTGAGAGAATTGGTATGGACCTCATCGGGCCAGTAGACCGGAGTGCACGGGGATATCGCTTTGTATTAGTCCTGGTGGATTATGCAACACGATATCCTGAGGCAGTGCCGTTGCGTAGTATCTCTGCAAATGGTTTGACCCTCTGTTGTTTGCAGTGTGCAAGGTTCCCCAGGCCTCAACAGGGTTTTCCCCATTTGAACTGTTGTTCAGCCAGAAGCCACGGGGTGTCTTGGACCTAGTTAAGGAAAACTGGGAGGAAGGTCCAGGCACCAGCAATAAAGAAATTCAGTACGTTATGGACCTGCGAGCAAAACTCCATTCACTGGCTCAGTTATCACGTGAGAATTTGCTCCAGGCCCAGGAACCTCAGCAGTGCCTGTACAACAGAGGTTCGAGACAATTTACACCAGGAGAGAAAGTTCTTGTATTACTCCCATCTTCTAGATCAAAATTTCTCGCCAAGTGGCAAGGGCCCTTTGTGGTCACACAACGAGTGGGGGATGTCGATTATGAGGTGGTGAGATCTGACAGGGGTGGGGCAACACAAATATACCATGTGAACCTCCTTAAAGCATGGAGGGAGGTGGTGTCTGCGTCCCTGGCAGCCACAGTAAATGAGAGGGATGAGTTGGGACCGGAGGTAGTCGCCAACAACAATATAACCCCGGTCTGTTCAGACAACCATCTCTCTCCTGGCCAGAGAGCAGACGTCGCCTCATTGCAAAGGCAGTTTGCCACGTGTTCTCCCCCCCTGCCAGGGTGCACCACTCTCATACACCACCACATAGAAAAAAACCCCGGGCGTGACAGTATGTTAATGGCCTTATTGGCTGCCTGAACACAAGAAAAATGTTCAGACAGAGCTTCAGGCTATGCTGGAGATGGGAGTGATAGAGGAGTCAACCAGTGTTTGGTGTTGTGCTGGTGCACAAGTCCAACTGGTCAACACGGTTCTGCGTGGACTATCGCAGGGTTAACGAGGTGTCCAAATTCGATGCCTAACCAATGCCCCGGGTCGACAAACTCCTGGACCGGTTAGGCACAGCTCGCAATTTATTCAACACTGAATTTAACCAAGGGCTACTGGAAGATTCCCCTGTCTTCAGAGTCTAAGGAAAAAACGGCCTTCTCCACTCCATACGGCTTATACCAATTTGTAACACTTCCCTTTGGTTTGTTTGAAGCCCCAGCCACCTTTAAGCATATGCTGCAGCTTATTTAGATTACGTCATCATACATAGCGAAACATGGGAGCAGCATGTATGGCAGGTGGGGGCAGTGCTCCAGTCTTTAAGGCAGGGGGGGCTCACGGCCAACCAGGGTAAGTGTGCAATTGGGCGGAGGGAGGTACGGTATCTGGGGTACCACTTGGCCAGCGGGCAGGTAGGGCCCCGGGTAGAAAAGACCATAACCATTGCCGGCTACCCGGCGCCTAAGACCAAAAAAGAGGTCAGGAGGTTCATGGGGCTGGCCGATTACTACCGGCGGTTCATCCCAAAATTCACAGAAGGGACCAACCCCTTGACCGACCTGACTCGAAAGGGTGCCTCAGTTCCGGTCCAGTGGACGAAGCAGTGTCAGCAGGCATTTGAGAGGGTCAAGAAAGCCCTCTGTGGGAAGCCACTCCTGTTCTCACCCAACTTCTATCTCCCCTTTGTGTTGCAGACTGAACAGGGGAGTATAAAAGTAATAAAAGTTCTGTTTGCCACCAAATCCTCTCCCTTCCTAATTTCTAACCCGAGAGTGAGCGATGGATCTTCACAATGACCTATAATCCAACCATTTTTTGAGCTGTGTCGAGGTGGACGTTCTCTCTGTAAATATAAGATGTAAGGGTTGGCACGAGCAGAGGATGATAATGTGACTTACACCGGGATACTGTGAGGGACGGGAGGAGTCGCTTTTGGAGTTCTTTTTGCCTTCCTCGGAGCACAGCCCACCCTGGACAGCCTCAAACAGCACTGGGTTCAGGTCTCCATACTCCCCCGATGCCACCTCAATGACTGGGGACAGAGAGGACCGGCGAGTCAGAAAAACAAACACACTGACAAAACACAAATGCAAGTATGCAGGGGGAAGTGGGACTCACTGAAATCGGCAGGATTGTGATATGTCGGACAGTGGAGACCCAGGTTCTTCAGATAGGGGATGAGGTAAGGGACTGTGCCCTTGTATATGCACTGACCCTGACTGAGGATGTACAGCTGGTGGAGGGAGGCACAGAGTTACAGGGAGATCAACAGTTTCCAACACGCCGACTCCCTGAATAACATATATGGCCTGACAAAACAACAGGCCTTGGGTATTGACAACCACGCTGCTCGTCAGCTGGATAAAATGAATGGCACTTACCTTTTGTGTCTTGGTCGGACTATAGCTGCTAATGGAAGGATAGACCTGCTCTGCACTACAGGCACTCAAGTTACCTTATCAAACATCTCAAAGAGCTTGGCACTTGGCTGATGGATGGTGCAGATGATCGTCCGTCCTCCCTGAGCCAGAGATTTCATGAGGGAGACGACCTGGAAGCAGGAAGCACTGTCCAGACCACTAGCAAGGGGGACAAAAAGATGAGCTTTAAACATACTGTCTAGTTCATCTGTAGCTTTGTTGAGATTACGCAGATTCAAACCAGAGATGATTTGGAGCGATATCCTACCTGGTGGGTTCATCAAAGAACATGACCGGGGGATTGTTGCACAGCTCCAGGGCGATGGCCAGTCTTTTGCACTGACCCCCGGACAGACAGCTGGTGCGTGTCTGAGCACACTCTTGAAGACCCAGGGCAGACAGGATCTCGTCAACCTTAAACACACGCACATGTTCATGATGACACACCGACTACCCACAGGACCGGTGATTATGGATACAGTCTTCTGTCAGGGCAATGGCAGTGTCTTAAAATATTGAAATATTGAAAACACCTGGCTAGAGATATAATGGCACATTTTATGTGAATAGTTCTACAGTTACTGTCTGCCATTTTGCTGGCCACAAGTGGAGTGCTGTCATTTGGTTATACTTCTATTATTTATTTTTTTTTTACGAAACTGTTTTGTTGTTTTAGTTACTTCTGTGAATCAAAGGTATGTGAAAATGTTGTGTTGTTTAGTTGTAATATTCCTGGCTGTTCCCTGGAAAAAATCCAAGCCAGTAAAATGATCCCAAAGAGGTAACTCACAATGTTTTAGGCTGATAAAGTGGATATATTACTGGATGGATATAGATATATGGATATATATTATACTCACAAGTTCCGTTTTGATCTGCATGCTCTCGTTCAGTTTCAGATTGACAGAAACCTGAAAGACAGACAGAAGTTACTGCATTCTGAACAAAGGGTAGGGGTCAGTGAGGTGAGGTGCTGTGCTGTGCTGTGCTGTGTTGTGTTGACCTCACCATCATGGCCTCCCTTGTAGTGAGGTGTGGCAGCAGCTTATCGTCCTGCATGATGTAGCAGGACATCTTCCTGAAGGTCCTCAGGTCCCTCGGTCGTCCATTCACCAGGATCTCTCCCTTCATGCCCGTCTTCCTGTTTGCAAACAGAAACCAACATTCTATTACTATATATAAATGATCCTTTATCTAGCAAAAACAACATGATAAAGAATACAAACAGGTAAGGGATCTGCACAATCTGTGTGAAATGTACAAACCCCTCACCTATATCCTGCCAGAATATTCATCAGAGTGGATTTCCCAGCTCCGGAGGGCCCCATAATGCCGATCAGCTCTTTGCTGTTGAATCTTCCTGACAGACACTTGAGGAGGGCTTTGTAACCTGACAGAGGAGAAAAATGCTCAGTTATTCTCAGTTATTGAATTGTTCCTTCTCAAAGACTTTGTGGTCATTTTCCATTTTACAGTGTTGTGGAAAATCGCTTTTAAGACGAAGGAGAGGCTCGACGAGAGGGTTAATGCAAATGGAAAAATAACAAAGCATTCAAGGGGAAATTGGCTGTGAAACTGGGTCTGGCTGCCAGGTGTGCAGCCAGACAGTGATGCTGTTCAGAAAAGAAAAGCATCATTAGAGCCACATGTAGAATCACAATAGCTTCAGTGGCACCAGCAGAAAACCCACAGGTATTGCTTCTTTGAGTGGTTTTAAAGATAGGCGTGTCTGCCTTTTTAATGTCCCCTATATTTTCCAGTATCTGTAATATCGACACTTCTCCCCCTCTGGAGCTGTATAAATGGCGTCCCAGCCAAGTTCCCAGCCCCCCTGAACCTCTGGGATGTGTCCGATTAAAATAAATAGAATCAAAACTAAAACACAGAGGAGAAGAGATTTCTGCAAGGGACCTTTGAATGCCTCCCATGACATTTTTTTTGCTTCTCCATCATGGTTGCTATGTGAACCGATCGTGCCATACCTCTCCTCTTCCACCATTGCCCCTCACAGACGGTGTAGGAGATCTCGTTGAACTCCAGGTCAACAGCAGAGCGGCGTGGGAGGTGGGAGAAGCGCTGGGCCTCGGTGATGTGGTTCTCCACCTTCTTCATGTGGGTAAGCAGTGGGGTCTCCGGGGGAGCCCCGCTGTGGACCTTGGTCTCCTCCATGGGGATGCTGACCAAGCCCGGCTCCTGTGTCTTCTCAGCCATAGCTCAATACCAAAAGGCTGCAGTGGAGGACGCGCAAGTCACTTTTCAAACTCATCAAACTCCATCAAATCGAAAAAAAATCAATGAAACCAACTTCTCAAAGAACTCGAGGAACTTCCAAAGCATCGACAAAACAAAAAGACACAATTTATACAAAAGGTAAACTAATCGGTTAGGCTTTAATTACTTACTTTTATGACTTGCTTTCAAAAGATAAACTACGAAATCAGCATTACAAATGTCTGTGACTGAGAGGGTTCTCGTGTCAAGTGCCCCAGAGATTTATATGATGAAGATTAAGGCCTCTATGTTCTGTCATCAAAGCCATGACACATATACACACACACACACACACACACACACACACACACACACACACACACACACACACACACACACACACACACACACACACACACACACA